>OVAX01003600.1:0-18443 GCA_900406405.1 Lepidium africanum | reverse complement strand
TGCGAAGTGATTTTTATCAGAAAGCTTATGTGTCAACACCATATTCACTTTTAATGTGGTTGATTACAAATTTGCTCTTAATATTATAATTTTAATTAATTTTTAATTAATTTTCGTTTTAATTTATTTTTTATATTTCAAATTACTTATTATTATTTTTTAAAATCAGTATAATTATCTTTTGTGTTTTATCTAAAAATTAGAAAAAACTTTCTTTTGATTTAATACTATTTTAGATTTTGATGAGATAGAGATAATACCTATCCTTTATTGTTGTCATAACTTTAAATAATTTATATATTAGTTTGAATATTATATTTTTTCTATATAAAGAAAATAATATTTACATGGTTTGAATATTTACATGACAAAATTGACTTAATTCATATTCATCTAAAAAGTTAGATAAAATATCTTGAATGGTAAGTTATATGTCTATTGTTTTTTCATTGAATTTCGTTGATAAATATTGTAAGTAACTTTAGAAAAAATATGTTATGAGTGACTTATTTTTTTACACATTTTTGCTACAAATTACAAAATAAAAAGTTGCACACATAAGGACCAAAATACCAAAACAGAAAAATAAAAAATGAGAAAGCCTAGACCCAAACAAACCAATGGGCCGAGATATGAGGATAAAGCCCAAAAAAGCCCAAGAAACTAAGGTATTGTGACCCTAGGAGTTAACCTAGCTGTCACCAACTACTGCCAGAGACCAAGACCTCCAAATCACCTTGTCGCCAACGGCTTCGTCCATGCTAGAACCGGTACCACAATGAGCGTAGTGGACACTACTAGACATCACACTTAGAACGCCGGAGATGAAGGATTAAAAAATGAGAATGTTGGAGGCAAACCGTTGGGGGGGAGGAGAAGACACTACAAGAAAAAGTATCAAAAAGTGACAAGATTCCAGACATACACAATTTTCGTCTAGAGTTAAAGGACGTTTGAGACGGAATCTCGACAGAAACTAGACAATCGTTGTGGCATCTGGAACTGTCTAAAAATTGTCCGTAATTTGTAACAGCTTAAGACAGTTTTGAAGGGAACATCCATAGTGTCAGAAAAAGCCGATTGGTTTGTAACAGCTTGGGATAGTCATAAACAGAAATGTGATTCAAGACGAGTCCAGACGGAAATTAAAAATCTAGTTTGGATTAAAAATTTAAATTAATCGAGAAATTTTAATAAATATTTGATAATTTATTCGAGTGTCGGTGAAGAAAATTATGTAAATGAGTTCCAGACGTTAAATTCTGTCTAGAACCGTTGAAACCTTTGCAAGCTGGCAATGTACAACTTGGAACCGTCTGGATCTGTCTGGTTCCGTCTAACGCTGCACTTTATGTAAAGAATATCGTGAAGTGGTTTCATTCTTGTTTAACACCAACTACAACAAACTTTGCTTCCTCTTGTTGGTAGATTTCATTTTTGGTTGTCAAATTTGGTTGATGTAATCCATATTACATGGCTAACTTCACCAATTTCCGGTCCTGGATGGATAACCCTCCACAGGAAGCTAGTAGCGGTCTACTTACGGAAGATTACACAAATAGAGTGTTGGAGTTCATGAGACTAGCTGGAAATCAACCAGATGTTGTACAAACTAACAAGATTTATTGTCCTTGTGTAAGTTGTAGGAATCATCGAAGGAAGTCTCCTTCACAAGTACTAAATCATTTGTATAGAAGCGGATTTGTTCCCGGATACAAGATTTGGTATATGCATAATGAAACTGAAAAAATGGTTCGTGGTAGTACTTCTACAGGTACCTTTAATGGTAATATAGATGGAGATAGAAACGTTGAGGTTGCCATGAATTCAGNAGATAGAAACGTTGAGGTTGCCATGAATTCAGTGTTAGATGGAGAAGGAGTTGCTGTTGCTTGCAATACTAATGTCATATATGCTACAAATGATTCTGGATCGAATGTTGGGAGCAATTTCTTTGATAATTTTCCAACTGGTCAAATCCATTTGTATTATGGTTGTAAGGATTGACACTCACCGTTATTTTCTGCCACACGACTCGTAACATTAAAAACAGATTATAATCTCGCTAAAGATTAGGTTGATGCGATTGCAGAGCATTGTCTGCTTTCCAATCTCAACTGCTATCTAAGGTGTTTCAATTTCGTTTTTTATGTTGTGGCTTGTGTGTTTGTACTCTTGTTAGAGTTTGTACTTTGGTCACGTTTGGGCTCTATATGGGCTTTATGTTCCTTCTATTTCAATATAAGTTTTAAGATGAAAAAAAGAAAAAAAAAGTTTATACAACCGACTTAACATTATATTTTCATGATATACCTTATGGATTTTTTTCTTAAATATGTTAGTGTGACCTTACAAAATGACCGGATATTTGAGGATGTGGTGCTGCTTGTTGATCTCGTTTTCGACATTACACTATGTCAATAGCAGTTAGTAATGAGTATGGGTAGTCCTTTACACTTAACAATTCTGTAGCTATTGGTATTCCGAAGTAACCACATTACTCATTACTTATGATTTAAAGGTTATTTTCATGTTTGTTTTTCTAGTGTAGTTCTATTAATCGTAAAAACAGAAATGTAGGTTTACCAGGTTTTCACAAGTAGTATTTACAAACATATTACCCATTTAATCTAGTATGATGACACATAATACTCATTCCGTTCTAAAATGTACGATGTTTTAGGAAAAAAATTCTGTTTCGAAATATATATGATAT
The DNA here is from genome assembly GCA_900406405.1 of Lepidium africanum. NCBI lineage: Eukaryota > Viridiplantae > Streptophyta > Magnoliopsida > Brassicales > Brassicaceae > Lepidium > Lepidium africanum. Next base: position 15,727 of record OVAX01003600.1, on the reverse strand, counting down.
TTTCAACTTCCGATGCAATATTTATTATATTTTTAAATATATTTTGATCATTTGTATTCTATATATTAGATTATAATTGGCTGAATAATTTTTATATAGATAAAAAGTATTTTTAGTTAAAAAAATCAAATTATAAAATGACTTTTTAATTTTTTTTTAAAAACCTTAAAACATCATATATGAACAGAAGGAGTATTCATTATTCATCTCATTGAATATTGGTACTCTGTTATGATGAATGAATAATGATTAAATACATTCAAATTACAATATTGTTTACCTTTTGCTGATCAATCAAATCATTTCTTTTATTTTTTTGCACTCTTAGTGGACAATTCCGTTGGTCCTTTTAGGGCCCAATGACTTTTCTAAGAAAAATATAGGGGAAAAAATGAGGAGATAATTGGGGAAAAAGTAACCAACATTGGAAATAAGAAAAATCAAAGATTGGGTCAAATTGTGTAAAAAATGAAAAAGTGGAACACGAAAGATACGGGTTCGCCGAAACTAGTGAAGATAGTGTCGTTATTCAAATGTTCGGTCTTTCCCAAAAACCCTATCTTCTTCTTTCTTCTTTGTTCAGTCTTCTCACTTTCGTTTCTCCGCCACCACACAAATTCATTCTTCTTTCCCCATTTGCATATTTCTTACGCTATTCTTTTTATTTATATATACTCATACTCTTCATTGGACCTCCTTCATTCATTACCTCTCAATCCCTATTTGCTATATTTAGTAAAATTAAAAAAACTTGTGTTCATTCTCAACAATTCTGCTTCTGGGTTCATTTCGATTCTCCTTCAATTCTCCCGTTAGAACCCATCTGGGTTCTTCAATCCAATTTGCATTTCGGATTCTCTGCTTCATAATTCGGTTTTGTTCTTCTCCCAAAATTCCAACTTTATCTTATCTTTAGAATTTTGGAGGAAAACGGTTCCATTCCAATGGCTCTCGCGTATGATCCTCTCTTCATTTCGTCCGATAAACCCGCCATGGATGTAGCCGTCTCACCTCCACCGATGAATTTAACACAAGACGAGCTTAAACGAATCGCTGCTTACAAAGCCGTCGAGTTCGTTGAATCCGGTATGGTTCTCGGCCTTGGAACCGGCTCCACCGCCAAACACGCCGTGGACCGTATCGGTGAGCTTCTCCGACAAGGAAAGCTTGAGAACATTGTTGGAATACCAACGTCCAAGAAGACACAGGAACAGGCTATGTCTGTCGGAATTCCTCTCTCTGATCTCGATGCACATCCTGTCATTGATCTCTCGATTGACGGCGCCGATGAGGTCGACCCTTATCTCAATCTCGTGAAAGGACGAGGAGGGTCTTTGCTAAGAGAGAAGATGATTGAAGGAGCTTCAAAGAAATTTGTGGTGATTGTGGACGAGTCCAAGATGGTGAAACATATTGGTGGGAGTAAGCTTGCTCTTCCGGTGGAGATTGTGCCTTTCTGTTGGAAATTCACGGCGGAGAAGCTCCGGAAACTGTTGGAAGGATATGGGTGTGAAGTGAAACTCCGATTGGGAGAGAAAGGGAAGCCATTTGTGACAGACAATGGGAATTACATAGTGGATGTGTATGTGAAGGAGGATATGGGAGATTTGATGGAAGTGAGTGATGCAATTCTGAGGTTTGCTGGAGTTGTGGAGCATGGTATGTTTCTGGATATGGCTTCAACTGTTATCATTGCAGGTGAGCTTGGTGTTCGGATAATGTACAAACAGTCATCATCAAGCTGCTGATTTTGCTTCTATCTATCTATTGTTTTAGCCTTTTTGAGGTATTAATTAGGATTAAGAGGATTGGTTATTCTCATGGTCGTTATGATTTTAGATAAGAGTTTTGATGATCATCATTATCATGTAATCGTATTTGCTTCATTGCCATTTCAATGGGCCTATTCATTCTTATGTGTTGGGCTTTGCTTCTGTTAAGTATCATAGTCGATAATATTCATAGGCTCACTCACTACATACAATTATATAAACGAGGCGGCCAAAATTGAAGTGGAATTGGTTGAGCAATGATATTGAGAGTGAACCATCTTTTTTGGGTTTGGTAGAACGGTTGACCAATAAAATCCAAATGATGTAAAAAAATGCACTGACTCTCTCTTTTAACATAATGATCTGGTTAGTTATCAACCTGTCCAATGATCCGTCCTATACACCTCATTCCACCATCACAACCTTCACACACGTGTAACCACATTACACGTGTCATTCAATTCATCTAGATACAGTACTAAAATATTGTCAAATTCATGTGATTGCTTAAAGGCATTCATGATGATGTTAACAAGGTTTGTTTGGCTCAGCTACTTGGAGTCTGTATTTAGACATATAATTAATAGTATTCGTTTCTGTGATAATGATGATGACATTTTGGTATCAAGTAAAAGAAGAAAAAAAGGGAATCAATAGAATCTGGAATCAGTATAAGTCCATCTATCTTTTTTGTTGGGAAATGAAGAGAGAAAGAAAGGAAGCTTTAATCAAGGCTTTAGCGTCAGGCTTTTACTATTAAATACGATTCTCTTCTTCTAAGTCTCCTTTTTCTTCGCTTTTCCACTTCTTCTTTCTTTTCAACTAAATTTAACAGAAGCAAACGAATACAATCCTCTCCTTCCTCCTCTCCTCATTTGAGGGTCTCTCTCTCAATCCTTCCTCTCTTTTTTGCTAATTTATCGCTTTCTATTATTTCTCTCATGATTAGTATAATTTCTTCTCACCATATTCTTGTTTCGTTTTTTTGGTTTTCTCTTCTGGGTAAATTCAGATTCCTTCGCCTTCTTCCTAGTTACTTCCTTGTTATTGCTGTGTTCTGGTTACCAAGCCAGCTTTGTTTCGATCTAAATATATATATATTTTTTATATGCATATAATCATTACTGGGAAGCTTTGTGATTCACATGTGTTTAGGTTGCGTATGGCTACTCTTTAGCATTGAATGCAAATGCTGACCCCAAACCACATTATCATTAATTTGCAGCAAAAACAAAAAGACGGGGAGATTGCTTCAGCTACAAGTTAGTTTATTGAGTGAATACAAAGATGGGAGATCATTTCGTATTGCTGGTGGATCGGTTGATAACAGAATCAACGATTGAGGCTGCGATTCAGAGTAGGAACCGGATGTTGCAATCCGTCGAGGAATGTACAGTTTTAGATGAGAAAACGCTCGAGAGACTACGTAATGGAGACCCCTCATTGTCAATGGCTGAATGCAGGATTTGTCACGACGACGACTTGGATTCAAACATGGAAACTCCTTGTTCTTGCAGCGGCAGCTTGAAGGTAAACAGAATTATAAGATATATTTAATCGTTTTCATCAGCTACAGGATTAGAGCTTCAAAACTCAACATTGGTTTCTTGTTTTTTAATTTGCAGTATGCACATAGGAGATGCGTGCAGAGATGGTGTAATGAGAAGGGTGATACCATGTGCGAGATTTGCCATCAGGTTTCTCTTTCTCTCTGTCTCTTACGTTTCATTGTGAATCAAGTCTGATGATATATTATTCAGGAATTTAAGCCGGATTATACAGCACCACCTCCGTTGGTAGAGTTGGGACGTGTTCCTCTTCATTTCAGGGGAAACTGGGGAATCTCTCGAGGCTTCATCAGAGTTGTGCCTGCTGATTCAAGTTTTATAGATCAACAACAACAATACTCTATTTCTTCCACTACAACCTTCCTCTGTTGCCGCTCCCTTGTTCTCATCGTACTAATCTCCAATCTCCCACACCAAAAGACAACACTTGTCTTTCTACATCTCTTTTACTCATATCTTTGTTCTAATCTGCAGTTCATGGCTCTTCTCATTCTCCGACATACTCTCCCTTTAGTCCTCACCGCTTCAAACCTCCACGTCTTCCCTTTGTTCACGGTGACTTTACCATCTCTCAAGTCCACATTCTATTCACGATAATCTTCTTTTTTAAAATATATTGAACCATATTTGTTATGTTTTGGTTTTCAGTTGTTAATTCTCAGAGTAATCGGAATCATGCTACCCATCTATGTCGTCACCAAAGCAGTCGCCACCTGCCGACGCCATTCTCAGCCCTTAGACGTCTCTCACTCCCAAGATTCATCCGATGACGAAACAGATTCATGGCCCTTGCCTCAGTCTCAGTCTTACATTATAGGCGTCCAATGAACACGCAATCATACAAAAAAAACAAAAGAGCCATATATCACTGTAAATATAATTATTTTTAATGGCTTATTATACATGTAAAATGTTGAATTGGTTTTACAGATTGACAAAAAAAAAAATCAGATCTGCATTGCAGATAGACAATGATTCATCTTGAATTCTTTCACAACAATTCTTATACACTACAATGATTCCTATTAAAGATACCAACATTCACAAGTGTCTCTGTCTGTGTCCCAAAATTTGAGAGAAAAATCTGGATAATCTTTCCATATCAGAGACTATAGTTACAAGGAAAAGACCTGTAGCAGTCATCTTTTGGATCTTAACTCCAAACTATAGCCTTTGTGTTCGTTGTCTGTAAGTTATAAGACGTGAGGAGCTTCTAGTAGTTCAGTTCCAGCTTCTTCTTGGCCTGAATAGAAAAGATGCACATATGTGGTAAGATAACATGAGTAGGTAGCTATCAGAAATGTACAGACAGAAATCGTACTTGCGGTTCTTTTGCTGCGTTCTCCAGTAACAAGCAAGAGCTCCAAATGCACAACTGGCTATGGCTATTGCCAATGCAGCTCCAATTGGAACAACCAGAGCGTTGGTGGCTACTGTCAAGTCTTCAGTTGCTGAGATGATCTCTTCCTTGATCCCAGCGACTCTCTTTTCCTTGTAAAGGGAGACAAGCTTGGCCCCATAGTAGTTCTTCAAGAACTTGAAGACATGATCGTTGTCCCACTCTATGTTTTTCTGGTTACTCGAGAGATAACACAATGGACAAAGCTCCTTTGGTGGCCATATGATCTTGGGGAACTTGGGGTCACCTGTACCGAGGGAAGCTTCTTCCTTCATGAGTCTCTCGTTGACCTTGTTGTGTGTGCTCCACACCCACAAGACGAAATCACGAGCCTTCTTGAAAGGGAATTTGACGCTGTGCACGATACGCATGCATATATGGTTCAATTGAGCAAACACCACGATTAATCAAGCTGTAAGTTACTAGGTTGTTATTCATTATACCTTGAGCACATCTCGTGGAAATGTAGGCGGCATTCATCACACATAAAGAAGTTATCGACAAAATCACATATGGCCGAGAATGCAAAATGACTTTCTCCATCCTCTACCCTCACGGAAAGTGAATGCATCAGAACCCATAATCCACAGCTATACTCAAGCATTTAAGTTACACTTTAGATACTAATGAGGAAAGTCAATGATCGCAATATGCAACTTGAGAAAGTACTACAGTACCTGAATCCACGAGTATCATTCTTGCTTCCACGGCAAAACATCTACCAAATAAGGTTTTAGGAAAATTAGAATTCTAAAGCAAATAGTATACAGGAAAAACAGCAATATAGTTGGCTGCAAGCACTCACGTAGTATCCACGCGGAACATCCTTTCCACAAATAGGGAACTTTCCCAGCGTATCTTTTCCTTCAGATTCTTCGTAAGAACACTTTCCCGAAGGGCATAAATCATCATAGTTCACTAGAATTTCCGCAGCTCCTTTCCGACATCTATAAAATATAAATTCCACGGTCAGTGTGGAAAAAGAGAGTGACCATGAACAAGCTAGTGATGGCATTAGGATGATGAGGCTTTATTATACCTCCTGGAAAGATGATGTGTTGCTAGAAGCTGTATAAATCTAATAAATGAAGCACTTGTTTCAGGTGACTTAATGGCCTGTAGATGTCATGCAATTACTGATTTATTAACACAACTGAGCGACGGGAAGAAGGTTATATACATACACAAACAAATTTCTCTACCTTATGTGCGACGATGATATCAAAAGCTTTTGCGGTTGCTTCTTCGACATCATACACAGCCTGAGAAATCTGTAGAAAATCAACACCCCGTTATCATAAAAGCTGTTTAATCTCAAAAGAAACGATCATAACCTTAGCAAAGCTAGGCAGAGATCAATCTCAAGACCTGGTTGTAGTCAGTCATATTCAACAGGGCATGTTCGTTTTCGAATTTCTGATCATCCAAGCCATAAGAACTGCAAAACATTGGGAAAGAAAACAGAGATAACTATGATGTACTTAGAGATTTTATCTTGGTAAACCAGCTCAGAAGATATATAGATACACTTCAAATATGGAACTAAGTTTGAATTTGTTAGATACACTTAAAGCCAAAGCTGAAGAGAAAAGTCTGGTGCATTTGGCACACACCTGCCTATCTGCTTGTTAATCCATTTGAGTAAACGCTCAGCTGTGCGCCCGTCATCCACAACAAGTATATCGCTTTTCTCTTTTTTAGGTTCCCAACTGCCAGAGACAAACTTCGTAGGAGGACCCCAAAAGAGCATTGGATAATGAGAAACAGAGAACTTGTCACAGAGCTTGCTATTCGTCTGTGCTGCCAGGGAAGTCATCAGAAAAACTGATTAGCATCAGAAACAGTATATTAACGTAATCCAACAGGATTCACAAGTACAACCATCAAGTACGTACCGTCATCGCGCAATCCACCCTCGTCATCAAAACGATTCCGGGATGTATGGCGTCTGGTCCATTAAAGAGTCTTGCGACCTTCTCGTAATGAGGCTGCAGAGTAACAGTTAAGGGAATGATAATCTCCCAAGTAGAACACGTACAAGAACCAAAGATGAGGCTTTGAATAGTTATATTACCTTGTAGTTTCTACAAGCAGGACACCTAAAATACGTGAAACGATACACATATCAGTATACGCACAAACTAGTATTGTGGCAAATGTAAACCTTTTGCATATGTATCTAATAGCAATAAGTAGAATCACACGAATGGGATCATAAAAGTTAACTCATTTCCAATAAGAACACTTGAAAGAGAGTTCAAGAGCTAGATCCAAGAACAAGCGTTAGGTATAAAAAGATTCAGAACCCACCAACTAAAATTGAAGATTTAGTTCAAAGCAATCAAATTAAAAGGGAGAACTGACCAGTGAGCGAAGAATTCGACGAGGGCATACTTTGCAGGGGTATCTCTAAGAACTGAATCAAAGCTTGTAACGTTTAAGTCAACAGCTTTGTCTTTTTGATCTTGGAGAATAGAGCGTGACCCCAAGGAAGAAGATGCAACACTTACAAGGCCGGCTATCAAAAGCACATGTACCAGAGACATCAAAACAAATCAAAGTTTCTAATAAAAAAAGAACCCTTTCAGATTTCAAAGTTTGTTCTCTTTAGAGAGAGAGAGAAGCGAAGATCTACAGAAAGCTTCCCTCGTCTTCCATTGAAGCTTTGTGATATAGAAGCTTTGCAACGACGTCGTATGTAAACCACTCATTGTACTCGGTCACTGTTCATAATGGGCCTTAATTTATACAACGTTCCTAGTCTCTATTGGGCTATCTATCACAAATCAGTATCTATCTATGGACCTTTAAAGCCCGGCTAGTGGAAATGCTTAGTACGAATTAGCCCTGGATCTTCGCTAAACTATGCTAAAAAAATATGTGAAAATATCTAAAATTATCAAAATATACTAATACAATACTCTAAAAATATCTAAAAAAACTATAAAATCGGGTCTTCGGGTACCCGTTCGATTTTCTGTTCGGATCCGATTCTTCGAATCCTAAATTTTTGTACCCGTTCAGGTATATAGACATTTCGGATTTAGGTTTGAATCTTTTTTTTCGGATCGGATCCAGTTTCAATTTTTTGGATCCGGTTTTTATGCCCAGCCAACGTATATATAATGCAGCAAAAAGCTTAGTACTATCTATCTGTGGACATTCGAAGCCAGACAAAAAGATGACTGAAAATGTTTTTATGACTCATGTACACACACTCTTAAATTAATTGTAAATACTACCTGAATTTCAGATTCACGTCCACACTCATATGATAATTTTTCTAATTGTTTACGACCATTTTTAATTATAGTATTTGTTGTTGTCAATATAATAGGTGTACTTGAATTGTATAGTTTTTGACTACATAAAACAGAAAAAGAAAAAAAGAAAAATTAAATTAAATTTGTCGACATTGTCAAGCTTATCTATGCAAAAAATTAGAAAGACCAAATGTTTGTTTACATTACAGCCATTCTTTCTTTTTTTTTTTCTATTAATTTGGTGCTCATTTCAAAACAATATATAAATAAATATGCGAATTCTTTGTTATCATGTTTTGTCAACATCTAGCAACAAGCATCCAGTATCCACCATTAATTTAAAGACCCTCCTAATATGTCCTTTGCCTTTTCCCTTTTATCCCTTTTCTTTTCACATTCTTCATTTTTCTCCTAAGGTTTTAGAATTAAAATTCATAACCCCAAATCCTTCTAAAACAGCCTGTATTGATTGCTTTATGAATTAACTAAACGGCAACTCCAAGCTATAAAGTTTCGGGTAAAACCTGTAATTAATGAATAGAATAGATCATCAAATGTGAACTGAAAAGGGACTTAATGTATAAATTAGAATTAATAAGTGGCGAATGTGTAATTAACTGCCTTTTGTTTGTCTCCCCTCCAAATACGAACCAATCGTGTTCCTCTCCTGATTTGCTTCATTGACCCTTTTTTTTCTGCAATTCCCAAATCTTCAATTACCCGAATCTCTCCTCTCTCTTCTTCGGATTCCCTCTTCCACTAATCTCTGCCTCTTTCATCGGAGCTTAGATATCAGCCTAGGGTTTTGTTCTCTCTTTTCCTCTTCCTTTCATCGTTATTTCTTCCCTTTCTTGGAATCTCCGTTTTGACCAAGCTTCTTCGCCGTCTCATCGGAGACACATTTCATCTGCATATTCATGCAAATCAACTTATCGAACTTATAATCAATCAACTACGACTACTTGGAGAACGAGTGTTCCTGTTCATAAATCGATCGACGAACTCGGAGGCCTTTTCTTTATCATCGCTCCGTTTTAATTGTTTCCTCGGAGATGTTGGGGGCTGGATTTCAGTTGACGAGAGGGCGAAACGGCGGCGAGGACCCTTTTTACAGTACGGCAAAAGCTCGCAGGGCTCATCAGCGCATCGATCAGCTGCGTAGAGCTCAGAGCGACGTTTCCAATGGCCGATCACCTAATCCCAAGGGAAGCCCAGAAGGTGACAACGAGTCATCTGCTCCACATAAACATAAACTCGTGCAAAACATTACCTCTGAGCCGTCTGCTTCGTCGTCGAGTAATCTTGAACGGTTTTTAGAGTCGGTCACACCATCCGTGCCGACCCAATATTTATCTAAGGTTTGTTTGAACATGTCTTACTTTATTATTCTGTCTTCTTTTCTGGGTCTGTTTAAGTCATTGTCTTTCTCTCTGGAGTCTGTTCAATTAATTACGTCTAATGGTGATGAATGATAATCTCTGCAGACATCGCTACGGGAAAGAAAAGTGGATGATGAATATAAAAATGTACCCTATTTTGTGCTTGGAGATATATGGGAGTCATTTGCAGAGTGGAGTGCTTACGGCACAGGAGTGCCTCTAGTTTTGAATAACAAGGATCGTGTTATTCAATACTATGTTCCCTCTCTGTCAGCCATTCAAATATATGCTAATACTCATGTCTTGAATTCCTCTCTTAAAGAAAGGTTAGTATTCTATGATTGTGGATTCTATAGCTGCACTATATAACAAGTTTTAATCATATTACCTTTTTTCCTTATATCACTTTCCTATAGTAGGCGGCCAGGTGATGGTAGCGATAGCGATTTTCGGGATTCTAGTAGCGATGTTAGCAGTGATAGTGAGTTTGAACGAGTTTCTGCTAGAGTGGACCATATCTCATTGAGAGATCAACAGCCTCATGAAGATTCATCGAGTGACGACGGTGAACCTTTAAGCACTCAGGGTAGTTTGATATTTGAGTATCTTGAAAGAGACCTTCCATACATACGCGAACCTTTGGCTGATAAGGTTCGTGTGTTCGTTTCTCTACTCGAACTCCATATATATAATACTATCCGAAATACTAAGAAGATTTGTAGAGATATTATTAATCTACTTTGCTCTTTTATATCATTGGTCGTATCAGGCAGCTTCAAATTTTAAAACTAATGCTCTGAAGTTTTTCTCATAAAGACAGTTGTTGTTTCCAATCCGTTATATCGAGTCAACTGTTGGCTATCAACTAATCAGAAATGTTCAATTTTCTGAGGAAGTGGTCGTTGTCAACTTAAACTAAGACCATATTCTAAACCCACGAGAAAATGAAAACTTATAAAATCCGCAGTTAATATTGGGCTCCTCCTCATGACAATTGCCAATGTTGCATTACAGGTCTTTGACCTTGCTGCTCGGTTTCCCAAGCTAAAGACGCTAAAAAGCTGTGACTTGCTTCCATCAAGCTGGTTTTCTGTCGCATGGTATTGTTGCTTGTACATTGAGTGCAGTTGCTTGCTGCCAATATGCTGTCCATGTCTCTGAGAATCTGTTATATACTTTGCAGGTACCCAATTTACAGAATACCCACTGGACCAACACTCAAGGATCTGGATGCGTGTTTCTTGACGTATCATTCCCTACATACACCATCTGATGGTAAAACTGAACCATCCTATTCTATTAAAATAATTGGATTTACACATTTACAATTATCAAGAGAAAACTTAGTTAGGACTTTATCTATTCAGCCATGGTCTAATCCATACGAACGTTGAAAAAAAATACTTGACTGAATCCAAAATTTTCCAATATTTTAGTGACATGTGCCTAGAGTAGCATCATTTGACGATCAGTCACCTTGAAAATATAACTAGGTGTGTTGGTGCAAGTCATATATTGTTTGAAGAATAATAATTTTTGGTAGATAGTGATGTATTCACAATGTTTGGCTGTTGTAGGTGAAGGCCATGCACAATCAGTAAGCCTTATGAAACCAAGGGAGAGTGAGAAGATGTCATTGCCTGTATTTGGGCTCGCATCATACAAGTTCAGAGGTTCTTTATGGACTCCTGATGGGGGTTCGGAGCACCAGCTGGTGAACTCTCTCTTTCAAGCTGCTGACAAGTGGCTGCAGTCTTGTCATGTCAACCACCCTGACTTCCTCTTCTTCTGCCGTCGCTGAGTATGATTTCCAGTAAGGAAAAGTGCCAAAAGACATCGACTTGTGAAGCACTTACAGTGGGTTTTAACAATCAAACTCAAAACTGTTGATATGGGTTGTTGTCAGACTCTGGTTTCCAAATGAGTTTCTCTTATTTCTATATGTAAGTTGTTATAGATAAACGAATTTTGTTTGGTCAGATTATGTATGTGAAACATGGGCTAACCGTTTGATGTATACCAATACCAATACCATGTTGTATGCAAAGAGAAACTTTAAGAGTAAATGTGAATATAATGTTCAAACTAGCCTTTTACAAAATTGGAGTTGATAAGAGAAAATGGCATTGCTTGGCTGAAATGAGTAAAGATGAAATGAGCTCAGCTTAGCAGCTCTAAACAGAAGTAACATATGGAGCTTTAGATAGAGATTTATGGGCTTCTACTAAACGGGCTTTATATTACATAAATAACGGCCCCAGTGAGGCCCATTCATTTATTTTCTTAACCCTAATTTGAGAGGCATATATAGTTTCGCTCTTCGCCGCTGAACATTTCTTCTCTGAAAAATCCGATCGATTGGAGCTCAGTGTCTATTTCCGAAATGGTTGAGTCGAAGGTTGTAGTTCCGGAGTCCGTGCTGAAGAAGAGGAAGAGAGAGGAGGAATGGGCTTTGGAGAAGAAGCAGAATGCTGAAGCGGCGAAGAAGAAGAACGCAGAAAACAGGAAGCTCATCTTCAAAAGAGCTGAGCAATACGCTAAGGAGTATGCCACGCAGGTAACATTTTCTGGTCCCTTGGAAATGCAATTTGAACGAGGCTTTGATCTATGCTTGTTTAGAAAGTGAACTTGATCATCTGTTCCTGCTTTTCTTTTTATTCTCACAGGAGAAGGAGTTGATCTCGTTGAAACGTGAGGCCAAGCTGAAAGGATCTTTCTATGTTGACCCTGAAGCTAAGCTTTTGTTCATCATCCGTATCCGTGGGTATGTTTGCAGTTCGTCTGAGATTTTCTTAAGTATCTCCAAATGTTGTTTTCCTTATAATTTGTTCCATTTGGTTTGCAGTATTAATGCCATCGACCCAAAGACAAAGAAAATTCTCCAGCTCTTGCGTTTGAGACAGGTTCGATTTATGGCTGTGATAATGTTTGTTTCAATACTATGTTATTATTAGTCTTAGTGTAGGACTTAAGAATTTGAATCTATCTTATGTCTTTCTGTAAAACATATTGATAATCAGCTATTGCCACATCCAATGTCAATGATAACTATATAAATGATTCTTTTTTGTATTTAATAATGATTGAACTTGACATCTGTGATGCAGATTTTCAATGGCGTTTTCCTCAAAGTTAACAAGGCAACAATGAACATGCTTCGTCGTGTTGAGCCCTATGTGACTTACGGGTATGCATCTATCCCAACACCTTTATGTATTAGGGTATGATAACAATTTATGTTTTAGGGGGTGATAACAAGTCTTTTATTCACGGATCATCTCTCTTCTGTTTTCAGATTCCCTAACTTGAAGAGTGTCAAGGAATTGATCTACAAGAGAGGATATGGAAAGCTAAACCACCAGAGGGTGGCTTTGACTGACAACTCCATCGTAGAGCAGGTTTGAAATCCATGAATGTGGCATAGTCTTCTTAAAGTTTGTTCTGATATGGAGTAATACTTATGATTTCTCATTTCATACAAAACCACTATAGGGTTTGGGAAAGCATGGGATCATCTGTACTGAGGATTTGATCCATGAGATTCTAACAGTAGGACCTCATTTTAAGGAGGCCAACAACTTCCTCTGGCCATTCCAGCTCAAGGCACCACTTGGTGGCCTCAAGAAGAAGAGAAATCACTACGTTGAAGGTGGTGATGCAGGAAACCGTGAGAATTTCATCAATGAACTTATCAGGAGGATGAATTAGATGTTTTTGTTTCCTATATCAGGCTTCTTCTCTATGTCTTGTTCGTTATATGCTTCCTCCAGGATTTTGATCTTCTTTCTTAAATTAAAAGACTTTTTGAATCATTTTTTTCTTTTATTGTCTTTTGATCTTCATTCGGCTATGACACCGCTGGTATTTTACAATTGATATTATCATGTTCTTAGCTATGTACGTTTCTGGTTTCCTCATTTTGTGTTGGATAGTCAGAACTAAAATGTTCTTGCGATTGAAAGCAAAATTGGGTAAAATTTGGTGTTTTAAAATCTAAATTAAGCTCAAAGCTAATAAAAATATCTTGTTGTAAGACATAACACAAAGGCTATACCCCAAACTACTAAATACTTCAAAAAAGAAAAACACAAACTACCAAATACTTCAAGAAAATATAGAAGTGAAGGTTATAACTTATAACCCACATAATTGGTAAAAATTTGTAAAATCTAAAATTATGCAGAAATGAACTCAATAGTGGTTGAAGCTGAAATAAACTCAATAGTGGTTGAAGCTGAAATAAACTTAAGCTGAAATAAACTTAATAGTGGTTGAAATATGTAAAAGCTACAACCTACATAAATAAGTAAATATGCCAAAAATTTGTAAAATCTTGGATTTGTTAAAAAAAAGTTTTAGAGTGAGTGAAAAATGATTTTGTGAAGGCGATAACTTCATAGAAATGAATAAATACGCCAAAAGATATAAAATCAGCTCAAATTAGTTGAAAAAATATTTGTAAAAGATTATAATTCACATAAATCAGTGAACACGCCAACAAATATTATATCCAAAATTCCAAAAGATTAATCTAAAATGTGGTAGAAAAATCTTTTTGTAAAGGCTGTGTAACATACAGAATTTTAAAATTTAAAATTTGTCAAAAATAAGCTCAAAAGTATTAAAAAAATTATTTTGTAAAACCTATAACCCACATAAATAATTTAATAATCGAGAAAATAGAAAATCTAACCTTCATTGAAAATAAGTGATTAAAAAATAATTTTGCGAAGGTAATAACCCATCTTTTGGAGCTAGGCATTACTGAAGTTCACTGTGCCATAGATTGTGCGGAGATTTTGAAGATGGTGGAAAGCCCAGACGAGTGGCCTGCATTCTCTCAGTATCTGGACGACTTTGATAGACTCCGAAGACCTTTCTACATTTTTTCTCTCCATCAGATTCCGTGAAGTCTAAACAGTAAGACGAATTTATTAGCTAGAAGTGTTAGAAATATAACTAAAATTGTGCTTATGTAAACAATATGTCCTCTTCTTGGATTGATAATTTTATGTAATATATATGTTGAAAAAAAAAATCCCATGTTTTGAAAGCCGACCCTGACCTGCGGTCGGACATGTAAACTCGGTGACTCGCTACACTATCTGGGTCAGGTCCTATGCAATAACCGACTACTTAAAAACCTGATAAAACCCAGAAAAACTTGCTATTGACCCACAACCTAGGAGAACCGGTTAAGAAGATCAACCCAAAATAGTAAACACGCTTGAGTTTTATAACCTTTTAGTGCAATGAGAGAGTTCAATTTGTAATGAGAATATAGGATTTTATAGTTGGAACCCTTATAGTTATTATTAGAGCATTTTCAATTTGTTTTCTCGGCAAAAACTTTGATTTCGTCCTATTCCAAAAAATCTGTAGTTCATCTCGGCAAAAAACCGAAGACTATAATGATATTGTGAAGGCTATAACTCTATAAAAATGAGTAAATACACCCAAAAATAGATAATCATCTAAAAAGTAGTTGTGAATGATTTTGTAGAGGTTATATAACCCACATAAATGAGGAAATGCTCCAAGAAAAAAAAAATCTTAGATTCTTCAAAATTAAACTAAAAAAACGTTGAGATATCAAAATGTAAAGGTTATAACCCACATAGATGAGGAAATATGTCAATAATTTGGAAACTCGCATAGATGAAGAAATATGTCAAATCATTGTAAAATCAAGAATTTGTCAAAAGTAAGCACAAAGCTGGATGTAAATTGATTTTGAGAGATAAGGTTGTAAAGGCTATAACCCACAGAGATGAGGAAATATGTCAAACCATTGTAAAATCTAAAATTTGTCAAAAGTGTGAACAAAGTTGGATGTAATGTGATTTTGTGTAGGTTATAACTCACATTGATGAGGAAATACGTCAAAAATATGTAATATCTTAGATTCTTCGAAAATAAACTCAAAACTGGTTAAGATATCAAAATGTAAAGGCTATAACCCACATAATTGAGGAAATACACCAAAAATTGTAATATCTAAGATTCTTCTAAAATAAACTCAAAAGTCAGTGAGAGATCAAATTGTAAAGGCTATAACCCACATAGATGACGAAATATGTCAAATAATTGTAAAATCAAGAATTTGTCAAAAGTAAGCAGAAAGCTGNTATAACCCACATAGATGAAAAAATATGTCAAATCATTGTAAAATCAAGAATTTTTCAAAAGTAAGCACAAAGCTGGATGTAAATTGATTTTGTGAAGGTTATAACTCATATAGATGAGGAAATACGTCAAAAATTTGTATAATCTGAAATAGATAAGCATCTCAAAAATAGATGTTGAGAGATAAAAATGTAAAGGTTATAACCCACAGAGATGAGGA
>OVAX01003599.1:0-18454 GCA_900406405.1 Lepidium africanum | reverse complement strand
ATCCAAATCTCTCATACAGAAACACCAATGTTGCTAATCCTGAAGACCAGGTCTATCCACCGAAACTCCAACAACNAACACCAATGTTGCTAATCCTGAAGACCAGGTCTATCCACCGAAACTCCAACAACCTCCAACCAAGGTTTATGTTCCCAAACAGCAATACACTAAGAGCTTCCAGCCACCACCACCGGTACCACTAGGGTACAAAGCCTGTTATCAGTATCTTCTTCACACTCAATACTCCTTGATCAATCATTCCTCTGATGCGATGATACTTAACAGCTACGTGTTTAGTTCTGGCATGAAACACCGCATTCTTTGCAAGTGAAATTTCCTTTTGAGAGTCACAGAGTATCTCTACTGTTTCCTGATGAAACCCGAATTCCTCTACTAACCCTTTTAGCCAAATGGCTTCCTTAGCTGCCTCTGATAATGATACATACTCAGCTTTTGTTGTAGATAAAGCTACTACACCTTGATATAGATTTCATGTGGTCCAAGTCCGCTGCATAATCTGAATCACAATATCCCTTTATTGTGAACTCTCCTTTGCCTTCAAAATGTAAACCAACTTCAGTAGTTCCCCTGAGATAACGCAGTACCCATTTTATTGCTTGTCAATGATCTTTATTTGGCATGCTCATGAATCCCCTTATCATTCTTACAGGATATACGAGGTTTGGTATTGTGCCAATCATTGAATACATTAGACTCCCAACTGCATTCTGATACGGTACACTCTTTATGAACTGTTTTAGAGCTGTTGCTTCTTCTTCTGTTGTTGCCTTTATCTTGAAGTGAGCTCCTAAAAGAGTAGCAACTGCCTTTGACTGATCCATTATGTAGTTTCCTAAAACTTTCATAATGTACTTTACTGTGTTACTTTCATCTTTCTGTTTATCCTATCTCTGATAATCTCCATCCCGAGTATCTTTTTAGCATCGCCTAAATCCTTCATCTCAAATTTGAAATTGAGAAGGTTCTTTAGAGACTTGATTTCCTGCTTGTTAGATGATGCAATAAGTATATCATCTATATAGAGTAGAAGATATATATGTCTTTCGTCTGAAATCTTCCTTAAGTAAATACAATTGTCATACTCACTCCTTCTGTAATCATTTTTCAACATAAATTCATGAAACATGCGGTTCCACTGTCTTGGGGACTGCTTTAAGCCATACAAAGATCTCTTCAGAAGACAGACTTTTTCTGGATAATCTTGGTCTACATATCCCTCTGGTTGATCCATGATTATGTGTTCTTCTATATGTCCATGAAGAAATGATATCTTCACGTCAATCTATTGTAATTCTAGATCAAAGTGAGTTACAACTGAGAGTAAGTACCTTATGGTAACGTGTTTCACCACTGGGGCAAAGATCTCTTTATAATCTATGTCTTCCCTTTTAGAGTAACCTTTTGCAACGAGCCTGGCTTTAAATCTTGGTCTCTCCACTCCTGTTATGCCAGCTTTTCTTTTTAAGATCCATTTACAACCAATAGTCTTCTAATTCTTTGGTTTATCTATTAACTCCCAAGTCATATTCTTCCATAGTGAATGCCTTTCTTCATCTGAAGCTTCTGTCCACTTATCACTGTCTGGATCATTCATTGCCTCTTGATAAGTAGATGGCTCTGTCATTCATGCGTCTTCTGTCAAAGAGCATACAAAAGCTACCATTGAAGTTATTACTTCCTCTTAATTGTCATCTGTACACTCATAGTCCTGAAACCTTGTTGGTGGCTGAATATTTCTTCTTGTTCTATCCCTTGCCAACAAATACTGACTTAAATCCTCTGTCTCTGTTGATTCTTCATTTGTATCTTCTATGTTTTGGTTTTGAGTGTTTGTAGGTTTTGTCGTATTTATTTGAGCTCCACCTTGAGGAAGAGTCTCTTATAATCCTGAAATTTCTAAACTCGGAAATTTATTAGTAACAACTTTTTCTATATCATTACCTGATTGTTATTCTGACTTGATATCTTTGTATATCACTTCTTCTCTGAAAACTACATTACAGCTGATAATACACTTCTTATCTTCCAGCATCCATACTTTGTAGCCTTTTACTCCCTCAGGATAGCTAGTAAATATTCCTCTCTTGGCTCTTGGTCCAAGCTTACCATCTGAAGAAGGAACAAACACCAAACACGCAAACCTTTTCAAGTCACTTAAAGAAGACATTACAAAAGACCATACATCTTCTGATACTTTGAATCTGATGGCAGAGGAGGGTGATCTATTGATTAGATACACTGCTGTTAAGGCTGCTTCATCCTAAAATCTCTACCCTAATCCACTTTCACTTAACATGTACCTTACTTTGTTCATGATTGTCCTGTTAAGACGTTCAGCCACTCCGTTCTGTTGTGGAGTGTATGTGAATGTCTGATGATTAACTATGCCTTCCTGTTTACAGTAATTGTCGAACTGGTGATTGCAAAACTCCAACCCGTTGTCAGTTCTAAGCTTCTTAACTTTCTTTTTTGATTGTGTCTCAATCATGGTTTTCTATTCCACAAAACTCTTGAAAGCTTCATCCTTAAACCTGAGGAAATATATCCATACCTTCCTAGAAAAATCATCACTAAATGTTAAGAAATATTGACACTTACTGAGACTTAATGGAACTATTGGAGAACCCCAAAGATTCGAGTGGATATAATCCAGCTTTCCTTTTGTGATATGCTTGGTTGTGCTGAAGCTAACCCTGTGTGTTTTACCTACAACACAATCTTCACAAAATTCCAAGTTAATGAATTCACAGTTATTAAAACAACCTTTCTTGGCAAGAACTTGCATTCTCTTCTGCCTTAAGTGTCCCATTCTGCTGTGCCAAAGTTGAATCTCCTTATTCCTAGCTTAAAGAGCTTCTGGTTTTCTTTGAAGTTATTCTGTCTTATTTGAATTTGCATTGTAGGCTTCAACTACGTCGGCAGATGCTTAAAGAACATACAAGGTTCTTCTCCTTAATCCTTTAGTTATAAATGTGCATCCTTTTATGATCTTCAGAATGCCATCTTTGCTTTTGAACTCGCAACCTTTTTCTTCTATAGTACCTAGAGAGATCAAATTCCTAGAAATCTCTGGCATATAACGAACATCATGGAGAACAAACATTGTATTGTTAGGGTTAGTAACACAAATTGAACCTGTACCCTTTACCTCACCTTAGGTTTCATTCACCATTATCACTTTTCCTTTTTTCTGTTCTTTGTAGTCCATGAATAGATGCTTGAATAGTGTCATGTGGAAACAATAACCTGTATCCAAAATCCACTCATTATCATTTATATCATCCAATGAGAGATTTACCTCAGATACTACAAGACCAACAAGATTCTTTGAATCATCTTTGGCTAAATGTGATTTTCCTCTCTCTTGACTTTGATTGTTGTTCTTGTTCCTTTCTAACCACTTGTAACATTGTTTCTTATAGTGTCCAGTCTTTCCACATATCCAATATTCTCCAGTTTCCTTGTATCTGGACTTCGATCTTGACCTTGATTTACTCCTATCCTTGAATGATACTTTTCTTGATCGGACCTTCCTCTTGCTATTAAGCCTTCTCCATTTGTTCTTGTAACTTGACCAAATTTCTGAAGCTTCTGCTCCTTGGATTTTGCTGCACTAATGACATCATCGACCTTGAGCTTATCCTTGCTATAAGTCAAGGTTTCTCTCATATGATCATACACTTCTGGCAACGACTTCAAAAGAAGAATTGCCTGAGTTTCTTCTTATATATTGATATGCAAATGTCTAAGATCTCCTACTAACTTCAAGAAATCATCAACATTCTGATCTATAGACTTCATATCATCCATTTGGAATACATAAACTTCTAACTGAGAGAAAATTCTATCAGGAAGAGTTGTAGGAATGAACAACTTATCTAGAGTTTCGATTGTATTTGCTGCGGTTTGACAGTTTTTGATCTTCCTAAGAATTTTATCGTCAACAGCTAAGAAGATAGAGTTCAACACTTGTTCATCCTTGTCTAATCTCGCTTCTTCTTCTTCTTGCAGCTTCTTCTTCTCTTCAGACTTTTTCTCTTCCTCTTCTATTAGAACTCTTGGCGTATGTGGCTTCAATACACTCTTCAAACCTTGAACCATGAGACTCGCTATCATTCGCTTATTCCATAATCTGTAATCCCCCGTTCCATTGAAGATATCTATCTTCAATTTAGTCTTGTTATTCGTCATGTTGAGATCCGATGACTCCACCTTCAACTTTGATTCTTACGAAAACAATGAGATTGTGCTCTGATACCAATTTGTGCAATTCTATGCTCAAATTGCTCTTGTTTGATTTGCAAAAGATTGAGAAATTGTAGAACAGAAAACGACACAGAGGATTTACGAGTTTAGGTTGTGATGTGAAACCCTACGACTGGCCGGGTTCAAACTTGAACACCAGATTCTTTTATCATCTAAAAGCTATTTATCTTGCTCAGAACTTGAGCTACAATAATGGTGAAACACTTAGAAAGAAATCGAACTTTAAAACTCAGCTCACTTCTCTCAACTGATATCGAAGAAATTTTTTTCGCTCACACCCCAAAACTGAAAAAAAGGAGAAAAATTTTATATGAAATATGAATTGAATCAATTTGATAACAACCCTATAACTAACTTATAGCTTCTACTTCTTATCAGTTAAGCTTTATTAACTCTCAGTCTTCTCGTCCTCGCCATTAGACTGATGAGTAACCAAACGGAAGATAACCGGATCCAATAACCGATATCCACAATCACAATTAAGCCAATGTGAGCTTAACTGAGACACTCTGAACACCTTAGAGTCTCTCCTATACTTAGATAAAAACACCTGATCTTGACAATACTTCGACATGCATAGATATTAGTGAAAGAGAATATGATATAAACAGAATTTGATGCCGGAAAAAATCTTTAGTTATGTTTGAAAAGTTGGACACTTCTTTAGATTTTGTATCATCTTTACAATTCTGAACAGTTTGTCACCATAGCGAGTTAGTCACTTCTAAAATGTTGAGAAAAATTAAGCACGACATTAACCAAATGACCGTCTCAAAACTCATGCCGAGATT
Source organism: Lepidium africanum (assembly GCA_900406405.1). Classification (NCBI taxonomy): domain Eukaryota; kingdom Viridiplantae; phylum Streptophyta; class Magnoliopsida; order Brassicales; family Brassicaceae; genus Lepidium; species Lepidium africanum. Next base: position 13,376 of record OVAX01003599.1, on the reverse strand, counting down.
ATGTTTCTTATTGTGAATACATAAACATATATTATACGTAAATCATGATTTTTATTTGTTCATGTTTAAAATTTGAATCAAGGACGTCAAATGTATACTACATACAATATAACTATAAGTCCATATATAACCCCTTAAATACTATCGATCGGTGATAAATGATGTTGGAAGTGGATTGGAGATCCTACTTCGGTCCACGGAAAACAATGGGCAAAATTCTAAGTATTGAACTCGGCAGGAATATTGAAGTCTCAACTTAGACATCTTCAGTATACTCGAAAGAATTCCTTCTCAAAAGCGTGTTAAGCTCGAAGGAAGTCGGACGACACATTATCAAACAAAGAAATTGAAATTTTCCTATTCTGACATGGAAAATTTTCGGAAATCTAGCTAGAATTTTCTAGATAAGATCATATCTAGACAATTGTAATATTTCTTTTTTGCAAACTACTTTGTAACTGCATCTATGATCTGTATACAGAGGAGCAGATCATTCAAACAAGAAATCGGCTTTTTGGACATACACATTAAACTAATAAACCCTACTCGACAATCATCTTTATTTGGCAATATACTTCTTCTCTCCAAATTTTCAAGAGTCCTTGCCTTTTTTTTTCTCTTTAATCAAAATTCCGTATTTAGTACCTTTGTGCTTAACCCGTTCGAACAAATGGATGATTATCATATACTACCTCAAAATAAAAGGAATACAAATTTAAATATTATTCATTTATGTCTCAGCCTTCGAACACAATACCTTTCATATCAACTTTTAGTTTTTGTTTTATTTATGTATAAATCTTCATATGATCTTTTATCCCAACCAAAACAATCTTTCATGAAAAATAAATCCTTTGCATTCAATCAATAAAGCATATCCAATTTAAAAACAAATAAAGCAAACAGTCCAAAAACTTTCATGGTCGCTGAAAAATTGAACTCTTCCATTCGAAAATATGATTTGTTAATGTCATAAATAATAATTAAACAAGGCTTACCAATAAATAAAAAAATAAAATAAATAAAGAAGAAGAAGAAGAAGCAGAATTGGTCCATAACGGTTCGACGATGGATGTTATTGATATTAAACCGAAACAGAAAATGGTGAGGATGGAACACGTGTTAGGTAGGAACACGATGCGCTCGTGTAACAGCCAATGATGTCGTCATGCCACGTCGGTACAGGACTTTTTTTTGTCGTCAACAGAACAGAAGAATTCAAAATTAACGAAACCGTTCCCATAACCGAAACTCACATAAAACAACACTCCATTTATTTATCATTTTCGTACTTTTTTGTCTTTTCTTGGGTCTCTAACGTTTTCTCGTGAGTTACGTTTCTTTTTTTTGTAATTTAATTTAATTCAATTGTAATTTTTATCTTTTTATCTACATTTTAATTAATTAATCAGGATTATGTGGTTGCATATATTGTATTATTTCTATCTAAATTTGCTGCAATTAATAAGACTGTATGATTTGTACTGAAATATAAATAATTGTGTTTGTTTCGTCACATTCAAATGTGTGGCCATTCAATCCTCTCAAACTTAAAAGGTTTAAAGGCTTCATATATTAGTCCACATCACTGAATACTTATGGTCTTCCACACAGTTGCTTCTTCCTTTTTTAAACGTGTTTTTAAGCTTTTTTTTCCCAATTTTACGCATTCATTCTATTAGTGGAATTGACAAAGGTCTGATCTATAACCAAATTACTTTCACTAAAGTTGACAGAGTTTAAACTCACTACATGGTACCAAATTAGATAATGACAAACCAATTGGATGCTTGACTTAAGTTAAAATTTATAACATTCAAATTCTTCTTTAACAAAAAAAGATTGAAAGTCTATAGTTCCCGCAATTAACATTTTCTTTACTTTGGGTTGTCCATTACAAAATATATTTTGTATATTTAAACTTACCTGAAATATCCCTCCTATTTCATAAAAGATATTCTTTTTTTTTTTTGTGCAGCTCATAGAAGATATTCAAAATTTAGTTTTTCCACACAAAAAATGTAATTTGTTTCATAATAAGTGTTGTATTTTTTTTTAATTCAAAAAATAAGGAAATTATTCAGGTGATACATTTTTTACCAAAGACACATTCGTTGACGATTCTATAACATTTAGACTAGAAAATCTATTTTGTAATTAACAATTTAGGAATTAAAGAAAAGAAAAGAAAAGATCTAAAAAGATCTAGACACTATAAATCTTCTAGGCAGGGCTTGAATGCAGTCCACTCTTCTAGCTTCAACTATCTTCACAACCTCCGTGCAAGATGGTGTTTCAATGCGAAAATTTGATAATATTTTGATTTTATTTTTATTCTTTTTTTTTTGGGCTAATTTTTTATTCTAATTTTTAACCATAAAAATTATATTGTATATAAATCAGAAAAGTTCAATGTATATATTTAATAAAATTTTGTGAAGAATTTTCTTTGATCAAAAGTCCACATCTGTTATATTTTTTTTTGGAGTTTGAAAAGTTATGTAATTCTCACGTAAATTGTTTATGGTGTTGGGAGATGATTAAAAAGATGTTTAATAAATTAATTTTATTGGATAATTTTAAGAGAAAACTTGGTCTAATTTACTTTCATAATTATCTTAACTAATTTAATTGTGAAAGAACGTACAAACCTGATATGATATGTATGTTTACACCACGAAAACAAAGTTGTACACCAATATCATTAACCTTGGTTTATGAAGTCGTATTTGCTCTCCTGCGTTCTATAATTTAAGCAGCAACTTGAGATATCAAAGTAGTCATGTAACTATCATATATAATCTTAAGAAACAAAATCTATTAATAAATAAAGGATGGAGATATATATTAATATATATTCTGATTGCACGTCGCTCTGTTTAACATAAGTAAGAATGTACTGATAACAAAGAAAGAAGAATGTATTGATATATCCAAAACGACGTCGCGAACTCTTTGTTCACAATTAGACCATTGATCACTTGACTAAAATGTATTGATATATCCGTCGCAAACTTTTTGTTCAAAAGAATTTTGAAGCAAACCCTTTATAAATTTTTTTCTAACAATTAGATCGAAGAATTCAAATTCTAAACTCTATTATGCGAGTTATATATTTATCTATAATCAAATTTTCGTAAAAAGATTTTGCAGATCATTGATCACTTGGCTATAAGGTATTGATATATATGTCGCAAAATCTTTGTTCAAAAGATTTTTGAAAAAAATCCGTTATAAATTTTTTTAACAATTCGATCCAAATATTCAATTTATACCCAAGTTATAAATTTTATTATGCGAGTTATACTGTTATTTGTAATCGAATTCCGGTAAAACAAAATTTGGAGATGATTGATCACTTAACTAAAATCTAATCATGAATTACTTTAAATTAATGTAAAGAAGATGAGTTATTTGAAACATGAGAATATATATTAAAAAACGAAATACAGTATACGTTTATATGGAGAACAGAAAAGTTTGATAAAAGCAATATATTTCACTTCCTTTAAGACCTTTTTATTGCTTTGTGTCCTAAACAGACAAAAATTGATTCTGTTGTTTTTTCCCATAATTAACTCACACACACACACAACAAGCTAACGTACGTGCAATATGTGTATGTGTGCATAGTAAAGGCACACGAGCGGTTCGAAAATGTTTTTGGAGTTTCCGAGACTGTTGAGTCTGTGGGACCCTAACTCTCATTGCACCATCCACACGCACGAGCGGTTCTTGTTTTGCATGCATCGACCCCCACCGACTTTTCCTAACCCTTACTTTTGCACGTGTAGAGAGAGACTGAGACCGAGACGATTTTACTTTAACTATCTATCTTCTCATTTCTCGAGCAAATTGTAACGTCAACAAAAACGTGAACCTATAAGGAACAAACTTTACTAAGGTGCTCGTAATCAAATAATGATGAAAATTTGTTATTAAAACATTAGTATGGGATTGTTAGGTCTAACAAAGATAATCAACACAATGTATAATTATATATGAGGCTAATTTGGTGTGTAAATTTACAGCTAGCAATCAATTTTAGTTTACATTTTATATATATAAACACTCATTATCATTTTAGAAATTTTCATATATATTAAGTTGTAAACAAACGTCAGTCAAATATAATAATAGAGAATCTCTTTTTCCTCTTCCACCATATAAACAGTGAAAAGCCATTTAAGTGCCCTCTCTCTCTCTTCATTCTCTTCTCCTAGACTTGGCTTCTCTTCCTTTCAATCCCTAAACCCAGAAGAAGGAAAAATGAATCCAAATCTCCTTCAAAATAGAGTTCACCAAACTATCAATGGGTCAAGAAGATTCGAAGAAGCAAGCAACTTTGGATCTTCACTAAACTCATCAAACACAGCTTCTTGTAAACCTTCACTCATCACCAACCAGTACTTGTCTCTCTCTAAAAACAATCTTCACAACAACAAATCAGCCTCAGTCTTGGAGATGAAATATGAACATGAGAAAGAGAGAGCAAAAGTGAGGGGTAAAGGTGTAATAAACACAAAAGCATGTTCAAGAGGACACTGGCGACCAACAGAAGATGCTAAACTCAAGGAACTTGTTGCTCAGTTTGGTCCCCAAAACTGGAATTTGATTGCTCACCACCTTCCTGGTAGATCAGGTACATTTAATTTCTTTGCTTTATTATTAATTTCTTTCACTATTCTTACTCCAAATTCCGTAAACGTAATCATCATTTAAAGAAGAACAAGAAAAACTATTAATGTCGAAATTCTAATTTTTGGTATACGCACATTCCTTGTATATTTAATAACGAATGCTATAAATAGTTACTAATGTATTGAGCATTTTCTATAACTGTGTCGGACTAATTAAAAAACAAACAGATTTTAATATTTAATAAATAGGTTAAACTAAGTATATATTTGTTGATATAATATTTGATTATAACTAGTAGTATATTATAGTATATACTAGAGGGGTACGTAAACTATGTTGCTTCTACGTTTGAAGGCAAGAGTTGCAGATTGAGATGGTTTAACCAACTAGACCCAAGGATTAACAAAAAAGCCTTCACTGAAGAAGAAGAGTTCAGGCTTTTAGCAGCTCACCGAGCCTACGGCAACAAATGGGCTTTGATCTCACGTCTCTTCCCTGGTCGTACGGACAACGCTGTCAAAAACCATTGGCATGTCATCATGGCTCGACGGACTAGAGAAAGTCAACGAAAACGTCAACAACAGGCTCCTCCGGCTCCATCAAGAGAAGTTGAAATGACGGTTTCGTCCTCGTCCCGCTATAACCATGGTGAGTTCTTTGGTGGAGTGGCGGAGGAATATAATTTCGTTAATGAAGAAGATGATGAAGAAGAAGACGAAGATGGCTCAGCTGCGTCTACTTGTACCACTGAGCTCTCTCTCACTCCGCCTTCACTGGCTCACCAGCCTCGCTTCTTTAATTACGATAATACCCTTTTCTCAGGTAACACTTTTTTTCTTTGCTTATTTTATCATATGTTTACATACAAAATTATTATCCTCTTGAAACATGAAAAGTATAGAAAGTTGGAATGTTTTATTTTTCTTGAGAACCGTTTCGCGTATCTAACTCTAACGATCTCGGTCGGTTGGTCGTAAAAAAAACATTGCAATGTTTTTGTTCATATGATCGGTTTATACATTAACCGGCAGGGATAACCATAAAATTAGCTAGATTACATTCCGGTCATGTGATGATTTTTTGTACTTAATGTTTAAAGCGTATTAAATGATTTCTGGCATACATGTTCATATAACCGACGAAGAGTGAGTCGTGACCACTTTCTATAATTTATCATATTATTATTGGCAATAATTAGAAATTTGAATGACAAGTGAGAAACAAACAGATTTTATACATCGTAAGAGTATCTATAGGCATAATAATAAAAGGATGTGAAGTACTATTGTCACGTTACTATTTCAATACAAGAAATTTTCACGTGGGGCTAAATTAATATAAATTAATGTAATAGTTGCAGGTAAAGATGGTCAGTGTGTGCAGAGAGCAGAAGTAAATGGTAAAAAGATGGACCATCAAAATCACCACACAATCACAGTCAGTGACAGAAAGATGGAGATGAACATGAAGAGTGCCTTTCACTTCTTTGATTTCCTTGGTGTTGGACCTTCTTGATTTAATACTAGTTGCAGAACTAGCTAGAGTTCAGTGATGAATCTGAGGAAATTGTGAGATAAAAAATTATATATATATATGGCTTTAGTTTCTTCTTATTTTCCTGTTTAATTTTAGGTATGTTTATTTGGCATTTTTATTTTAGCTAGGAGGAGAAGTGGGGGAAAAAAAATCCTAATCAAAAAATAAAAATGCTAATCAACTCGCGTAAATTTAACTCCTGAGTTATGATACAATGAAAATATAATATAAGTTATCAGGTTCTTACGTCTGCTCGTATCGTAACATTATTATATATATATATATATATATATATATTAAAGGTTATGTATGTACGCAGTAATTTATTGCAATATTAATTTATCTATATTACTTTAATTTATATAATTTGGTGTTATTAGTTTATATTTATTAATTTATATAAATAATTTGCACAAAATGAATAAGGGAAAATATTACATTTAGTCTATAACTCTCTAAAAGATACTCTGCTTTAAAATTATATCTCGTTTAGAGTCCAAAATCTATCTAAGCAAAATTTTTAATTTGTTTTTATATAGTTTGGTGTTCACATATATCACATTATGTTAATATTTCATTATTTTACATTTGTTTTTCTTGAAAATTTCATGATTTCATTATTTCTATGAACATGAGTTTTCTAAAAAACTTAATTATTACGTATAAAAATTTTCACATTTTAAAAGGCATATTAAAAACATGACACTATATAGATATTTTGATGAAATATAAAACATTATATATGTTACCAAAATTTTAAACTTTACGAAAAAACAACAACAGAAGCATATTTTTATGAAGTTATCTTAATTATATCTGTCAAATATTCATAATTGTTAATTTATGATATTATTATTTTTTTGTCAATATTAAGTCACAACTAGCCGGCCTATTAGCCAAATTCCTGTATAATGCAAGCGCTGGGACTCGATTTCTAGATATGCAATTGCGTCTGCCTTTAGTGGACTTATCACCTGCTACTAGACTAAATGTCACTTGCAATTTATGATAACATTAGAATTCTATTTTTTATATAATAGTTTCTAAAATTTATTGTCTTATTATTTTATAATGTGATCAAATTTTACTAATACATTAACTTATAATGTTTATTAATTTGTAGTGTTTATTAATTTATCAAGTATTATTTTATAGAGATTCTACTATATGCACATACTAGGAATATGTTATATATAAATATATCATTTAAAAAACCAATCAAAATAATTATAGATTATAGGTAATAGGGTGAATCTAGAAATAAATAGGTGATAGTCCCGATGGCGATGCAGAAGGCGATTTCTGGCGTTTAGGTCTCGATGGCCACACCGTGGACGGTGCCGCCAGCGGCTCCTTCGGTGGTCGTGTGGAGGGAATTTCTGATCGGGCTGGCGGCGGATCCGAAGGTAAGGTTTTTAGGGTTGCTGTTTGCCGATCTAGGGTTGATTAGTCATGTCCCGTCGGTGGGCACTCTGGCGGTTTCGGCTTCGGTTTTCTTGTCGTTTTCTTCTTGTCTTTTGGATCTCTCACGGCGATCTTTGCTGCGATTCCCGAGGAGATTCTCAAGGTCATCTAGTGTGCGGTTGAGGAGGCGAGTTACGGTGTTTTCACAAGTTCCGGCGTCTCAGCTGTTGTTGCGGAGGGTGGGTTTGCGAGGTTCTGTTTTGGCCTCGAAGGTTTGGGTTGTGGGATTGAAGGTTGCGGTTCTAGGGTTTTTCAGTTTTGCAAGGCTTACGTTTGTTCTCAAGGAGATCTTTACGGTGATGTTTTGGTCATGTATATGGAGTTTCCTGTTCCACATCTATGGCGATTTCGAGGTGATGGCCAGAATGAGTTCCACACTCTGTGATATCCTTTTCTGGGTTATGTTTATAGGTATGGATGTTATGTCGCATGGTGTGTCTACTGAATGGGGTGCTACTATGAGTACTGGTATTGACTGGATTAATGTATCCTCTTCAATTCTGGTATCTGGTAACCATTTTCAATTTTGGTTACAGATAGTAAGTTCGGTGTTGCGTAATTCAGATATGGCTTTTCTTTATTTGAATATCATTGCATCTCTGTCTTGCCTGAAGTTACGAGGTCTTTTCAGGATGATTACCATTTCTAGGATTCTTTTCCCTTATTCGGGTTTTCTATGTGTTGGCTTCATGTTTGTTGGATTGGTTTTGATTAGTCAGTTCATTCTTTGGCAATCTGATCTATATGGATTTTCTGATTGGTTCCCTACGTTGTCGAATCAGATCAATTTATGTTTTGAATATGTTCTAAATTTTAACGTCATATTTCCTGCTGTTTTCATTGTGCCTCTATGGAAATCACAGGGTGTGATTCCTTATGGGGTTCGGCTATTAGTAAATATGGTGGTTTTAATGAATTTGAATGGACAACATTATGGTTTCCTATGTTTATTTAAGGGTTTAAGATGGGATTTTTCCCTATCGATGTTACCTAAGATACTTAGGTATATGTTTTTGTCTTTGTCACTAAAGCAGATGACGATGCTAGTGAATCTCTGGCTGGCGAATCAATCTTTGTTAATGCTGGCTCAATATATGCTATTTTCTTTAGGTCGGGATCCTAGCGTATCTATTTTGATGATAGTTTGGTGCTCCTATATGATCTTTTCTGGATGCAGGTTTATTGATGGTATCCAGTTTCTCGATATATCAGGGATTATAATGCCAATCAGATCTTTAGGCATTGATGTGGGATTATTGAGAGAATCATATTTGATTCTGAACCTTCTTTCTATTGGACACTTTATATGGCCGATGATGATTTTCCATTTTTTCTATCTCTATCTTGTTATTGCATCTATCAACTTTTTATTTCTTTGTCTTCTCTCTAAGGACCTTTTTCTGATCATGGCTCAACTGCAGCTTGCTAAGAAGGCACTTGAGAATAGATCTCCTCCGAGGAAGCTGAAGATTAAGGTTCCTGAGATAGATAATGCTGCTCTGTTGGCTCGTTGTTCCAAGATTCTTCTTGGCCGATGTCTGAACCCAGCTTGTCAGGATGTAGACACATTCTTTTTTATGATGCTGAAACTATGGCAATTGAAGGGACGTGCTCAAGGTTTGAATCTAGGTAATGGGAGGTTTCAGTTCGAGTTCGAATCCAAAAAGGAGCTCCAGCACATTCTTCGACTTAGATCCAGTCACTTTGATTGGTGGATGGTGTCTTATGCGCCGTGGAAGCCGTATGCGGGAGATAACTATCCACATACCATTTGTTTCTGGGTCCAGATTACAGGGATTCCTTTTGAGTACAGCACTGCCGAGATTTACCAGCTGGTGGGTGGATCCTTGGGGCGTGTATTGGATGTTAATGTTGATAAGAGGAAGATTCTGATCGAGTTTCCTTGTTCCCAGCCTCTGGTCTTCTCCTCCTCTCTCGAATTTAGGGATGGGCAAGAGACTCAGTTGTTGATTGACTATAAAAATCTTGAAGGTTTTTGTAGGTTATGCTATAGATTGCCTCACAGTTCTCAAAACTGTTATAAGGTCAAACCGGAGCTCTCTGGAGGTCGAGATGAGAAGCGGGTCTCTAACCAGAGTGGACGAACCAAGAGTTACAAAGGTGCTGTTGCGGGTGGGTCAGGTCTATCAATTCGTGATAAGGAGGTCTCAGCTGGTGCTGTGAAGAAGGATGGGCGCCATGATTCAAAGTCTAAGAGGCGTTTCCATCTTGCTATAAACCAGGATGAAGCGATTTATGATCAGCAATATGTGGGAGAGAGTTCGTGCCTGTATACTAAGGATCCTTTGGAGGGTCAGGATGGTACTGGGTCGGTGAAGAAGGTTCGTAGACCACTATTCCAAATGGCGGAGGCGAAGGTTTCGGGTCCTGCAAATGTATCTCAGGTCCAAGCGAATGAAGATCTTGTGACACCCAAGGACGCTGAAGACTTGGGTAGGAAAGATGTAGCTCAGACATTGAGTGTGGATAACTTGGGCCAAGGTATGGATGATACTAATAATAGGTGTCATAAAGTTGATTCAGGTGTAAATGTTTCAGATGATCAGTTGGATTTGGAGGATAACAGTGAGGATGAGGAGGAAAAGGAGAGTGCTGGTATTTATACTGAGGCTGAACAGGTTGAGTTCGAGGAGATTCAGCGGAAGTATGAGCTCCTCGATAAGCAACTGGTTAAACCTTGTGTAGCGAAGCCGCCTATTCATCCCACCAATCCAGGATCACGTACGGGAACTCCTCTCCGTGGAGTGAGCACCCGTAAGATGAATGTTGTGGTCGCAATGTCTCCTCGTCAAGTGGCAAAAGATATCAAAGGCAAGGGGAAGAAGGCTAAAGATCAGGGGAAAGGTCCCATGAAATACTAAGTTTTTTTAATTATGTTGAAAACTCTGTGTTGGAATTGTCAAGGTATTGGCAATAGAGTTTCTATAAGTTTTCTAAGAGATATTTGGAAAAAAAATAAACCTAATTTTTAGTTTTTGTCTGAAACTAAGAATAATATGATTTTTATGGAAAAAATTCAATCCCATTTAGGATATGATATGATGATTACTGTTGAACCAATTGGTTTAAGTGGAGGTTTGGCTTTATTTTATAAGGATTCCTCTCATGTTGTTTTAATTCATAAGGATAAAAGGATGATTGATGTGTCTTATGATCTTAATGGGACAACTGTTTATATTACTTTCATATATGGTGAACCAAACCAAGGTCTTCGTGATCAAGTTTGGGAGAGGTTGACGAGAATCGGTATCTCAAGGGACTCCCCGTGGTTAATAATAGGTGATTTTAATGAACTTACAGGAAATCATGAAAAACAAGGGGGTACACATCGTCGCCCTAACTCTTTTTTATCATTTAATCAGATGATCCAGAATTGTGGCGTTATCGATTTCCCAAAAATAGGTAATTCGTGGTCCTGGAGGGGGGTTAGAAATAATGGGGTTGTTCGATGTGTGTTGGATAAAGCTTTTGCTAATGACATATGGCATGATTTATTTCCAGTGTCGGAAATTGAATATCTAGATATGATTGGGTCGGATCATCGACCGATTGTGGGTAGATTTAATGATAAAAAATTCAAGCGACGTCACCAATTTATCTTTGATAAAAGATGGATTGGGAAAGAGGGTTTTGAGGAAACAATTGAGAAAGGATGGAATGGGCTATCTTGTCGACGTCGTATTACAGTAACAGGAAAAATCCGTAATTGCAGAAAGGAATTATCTTTCTGGAGAAGTAAAAATGTTCCTTCAGGTAGAAAAATGATTAATGATTGTCAGAAAAAGGTAGAAGAGTTGCAAAATTCTAACTTAGTGGATCCGGCGGAAATAGCGAAAGCTAAGTTGGATTTGAAAAAGGCTTACGTCGATGAGGAACTTTATTGGAAACAGAAAAGTCGAAATCAATGGCTTCGAGAGGGTGACGAAAATACCAGGTTCTTCTATGCTCAAACGAAACAAAGACGTGCAAAGAATATAATTATTGGGTTGTTTAATCATTCAGGAGATTGGGTTACTAATGAGGGTGATGTTGCAGCAGAACCTTCTCGTTATTTTTCGGATCTTTTTACCACTACTGGTAGAGGTTGGGATCCAACTTTGTTATCAGATATCTCTCCAGGAATTACTGATGTTGATAATGATATGTTACTTCGTAAAGTCTCTGAGGAAGAGGTTAAGAAGGCACTTTTCATGATGGATTATGGGAAGACTCCGGGGCCTGATGGTATGACTGCTATGTTTTTCCAACAATCATGGGATGTGGTGAAAACGGACTTGATTACTTTAGTAAATGATTTTATATCCTCTGGTTCCTTTGAACGAGGTTTAAATGATACTAATATATGTTTAATTCCAAAGATTTCACGCCCAACAAAAATGGTTGAATTTCGGCCAATCAGTCTTTGTAACGTTGGCTATAAACTTATTTCAAAGATTTGCTGCCTTCGTCTTAGGAAGTTAATGCCAAAATTGGTATCGGAAACCCAATCTGCCTTCGTAGCAGGGAGGTTAATTTCTGATAGTATTCTCATTGCGCAAGAAATGTTTCATGCTCTCCGTACAAATAAAGCGGTGAAAGGGAAATATATGGCGATCAAGACTGATATGAGTAAAGCTTATGATCGAGTCGAATGGAGTTTGGTGGAAAAGCTTCTGATCAAGTTAGGGTTTAGTCATAGGTGGACCAAGTGTATTATGCGTTGTATAACCAGTGTGCAATATGCTATATTGTTGAATGGGGAACCGAAAAGGAAAATAATTCCAACTCGGGGATTGCGTCAAGGGGACCCCCTGTCGCCTTACCTGTTTATTCTATGTACAGAGGTTCTGATTTCTAAGTTGCGGATAGCAGAGGCTGATAATCTTATCTCGGGCATTTCTATTGCTCGTGCGAGTCCTAAGATATCACATCTATTATTTGCTGATGATAGTCTTTTCTTCTGTAGAGCATCTATAGAGGAAGCGGGACATATTATAAAGATTCTTAAGGATTATGAGCATATTTCTGGCCAACAGATTAATTTTGATAAATCTTCAATTCAATTTGGGCACTCGATTCCTGAAAATGTAAAAGTGTTGATTCATAATATTTTGGGAATTCATCAGCTGGGTGGTATGGGTTCTTATCTGGGTCTCCCAGAGAATATTAGTGGAGCTAAAACAAAAGTTTTTGCTTTTGTCCAGGAAAAACTTCAAGAACGAATTAATAGCTGGTCGTCAAAGCTTCTTCCTAAAGGAGGAAAGGAAGTTCTGATAAAGTCAGTACTGACGGCTCTGCCAACCTATGTTATATCATGTTATCGTCTTCCTAAGACTATAATAAAAAAATTAAATTCGGCAATAGCTAGATTTTGGTGGTCAAACTCTGAACTGTCAAAAGGTATGCACTAGATGAAATGGGAATATATGTGTAAACCTAAACAGGAAGGTGGATTGGGTTTCCGGGTTTTGGATGAATTTAATTCAGCTCTTCTAGCTAAGCAGTTATGGAGGTTGATCGATTTTCCTGAATCCTTGTATGCCAAGGTTATGCGAGGGAGATATTATATGAATCGGTGTCCCATATCAGCGGATTTATCTGCTAATTCATCTTATGGATGGAAAAGTATTAGTTCTGCCAGGCCCCTGGTAGATAAGGGTAAAATAAGGAAAATTGGTGATGGTCGGACTACTGCGGTCTGGAGAGATCCGTGGATACCAGATATACACCCAAGG
>OVAX01003598.1:0-18461 GCA_900406405.1 Lepidium africanum | reverse complement strand
TTTTGAGTATTAACTTTGCTTGATTCGTGGTATTTGATAGAATTTGGTAGTTTATGAACTATTTTGTGATTGTGATTGGTTTGTGTGGAGGAAAATTGGAAATGAGGTGCTTGAATTTGTGTTGTTGATATTGTTGTACGCATTTAGTGATTTGTAATATGCTTAAAAACCTTGTAATTAGTTCCTGATTACTGATTCTGGAAGAAGAGTTTCTTTAGAAGAGTATACGTTTGAGATAATTCCTGCTGAAAATGAGGTTTCGGTTAAAGGAACAAATCATGCTATTTGCTTGATAATTGAAGAAGATTGCATTTTAGGATCTCTTCTTTTTGCGGAAATGTATAGTTTCTCTTTAACAGTTTCAAGTTGAACAACATAAAAATTATGATGGGTACCTACTCAGATATTCTCTTGATTAATTCATACACATATTTGTTATTGCTCCTTGCAGTTCCAGTGGTCAATGACACAACATGGGATTCTTGAGTTATTGCAGATAAAGTGGAGAACTCTAGGTAGAGAGAATTGATGTGAATGTTCTTTTCCTGATTTGTATTACTAGTAGTTTGTATTGATCTAGAAGCATTTATACTGTTTATGGCTTAGATGTTGTAAAAAATGAGTTGTGAATGTGTAGTGTTTATGAATTTGTGATGATTAAGTGTCATCTTCATATATATTCTATCTTGGCATCGATCCATGTGTTTACATCTGGTAATTCAGTTTTAGATCATTGACTTTATGGTTTTTGATTATCATGGGATCTGTTGTTATTCTTCTGAGATCAATACTTAAACGCTGATTTTTAATGTTTTTTTGATTATATGAATCAATTAGGAGTGTCGTGATTACTTAATCTAATCTTATTAAAATGGAAGTCCCTTTCTTAAAACAATCTCAATTTGTAAAAAATTAACAAAAACCCTATTCTATAATTACATTTTAATCTTTTTATTAATTTTGATATAAAATTAAGTAAAAGTTAGAAATTAATTAAAGTAATAAACTTCACGTGTCACCCATGATCCCATTTTGAATGGATTCTCCTTTTGTGGTAAACTTTTTTTAACTAACATATCATAGCTCTAAAATGGTTTGATTTCTTGACTCTAAATTTGATTCCTTTTCATTTCATCGTTGTCTTTCCTTTTCTAATCTTTAGTGGGTTTGGTGTCCAATCCCTTGACATCCGATTGATTCATGTTTTTGATGTGTCAGGGTTCGTTGATTTAGATTTGGATTCAGATATATGATTCCCTTTATGAATATTTGGTAATGACTTCTCATGAAGGCTTGTCAGAGAATCTCTTTGTTGCAATATTTGTGATGGACTTACTTCGTCCGCTTTCCATGAAATTCTTGGATCGTGAGGAGCTATCAAACTACCATTTTTAGCATGAACTCCTTAGACCATTCGTCATTGTTGTGCAGAAAAGCAGTTATGCATAGATTAGAGAACTAATAGTCCGATGTGTTTCTCAAATGGTTCTTAGCCGAGTTAACAACGTGAAATCTGGTTGGAAAAATGTCTTCACGGTAAATAACACATACATTTCTCAATGCAATATTCGTCTTTGAAAATGCTTTCCATAAAATTTGCTTACAGGACAATATGTTGTTGGTTTAGGTAATTACAACTGCTGAGTCGACGAGAAGAAGAACATTGTACTTTTAGCTTTTGAGACGATGGAGAAAATCGTGCGGGATCATTTTCATTGCATAACAGTGACATAGATAGTCGTGTACGCGGACCGCATTAGATGCCTTGTGACACAACAAGTATGAAGGCGACATTGGCTTCAACACCACTAATTTCTTTGTTTTTGTGCTCTAAAGCTTGCAGATTGAGAACTTTTAATTCTTGAACGAGAAACTCAATAGCAATACTATCTCAGCGTTAAAAGAAGATTAATTTGATCCACAGAGTTTTGCCGACTTGGATGAACAAGTATCCTATTGGATTCCTTTGCTTACAGGTTACAACCATATTTATCTTCTATGCTTTACAGACTTACTAAGTTCAATCTTCTGATTTACAAATGGTCTAATTAGGCTCTAAGCATATCATATATAAATATTTGACCAGGTTTATCTAAGAAAGCATCAGATCCAAGACCAACATTTCGAAAGCATTGTATATAAGTATTCTTCAACATTCTGATGGATCATGGTCATCTTATCAATCATTTATGCCTTGTATCCATAACTGGTTAAGAGGACACATCAGAGGCACAAACACCATGACGGTTAGCAAAACATTTTCAACATGACCACCAGAACGAGTCGCACTACAACAACCAACTTCACCGAAGCATCGTAGGCGAGACAAGCACGAGATCGTCTTGCCAAGTGACGTGCACGTGGACATGCAAAGGATAGAGAGAGGCTACGGTAGAGTTGAAAACTATGGCTTCACGTATCCGCAAAGCCAAAAAAATCAATGATTATTATCTAAATAGTAACTAAGTGTGCATACATCATATTATATTATTAGGATTGTTCCATATTAAGAGGGATTTAGATATACTGATTAATTACGCGTATGTGATATTGTAGCGTGTATATTATTTGGCCATGATTAACTAATTAGTGTTAATGATTAATAGTATATGTACAATTCGAACGATTACATATATACATTTTAGTATCTAATTTGCACACATCTGTGACTTAATTTCTATTATATCATATGTACAATGAAATTGCTGTTAGTTCTAATGATCGGATCGGTGAGACGATAAAACTACTAGAGGGCCGCAAAACTGGAATATAATCTTGTCTTCTATAAACTGGAATGTACACTGATCGTATAATTTATTAGAAATGTGTTTCTATTTGTAATCCATTTATGCTTAAAGCACGATTATAATTCATCTTTTTAAAAATATTATAATGTTTGCTTATTGTGGGTGGTATGAAATAGATATCGAAAGTTTGGTTTATGGATTAATATAATATAGAATATATTACAGAAACATAGTTTTATCTTTCATCAAGAAGAGGCTGGAATATAATCTTCTCTTCTATAAACTAGTATATAAGCTTACATTGATGAAATATATTTAAATGTGATATCCCAAATGATAGCAATTGTATATATATTTATAGTTACATGAGTCATAACCTGAATTTTTGACCAAATATATTATCAAATGTGCAAACTGAAAAAACGTAGAAAGTAAATAAAATATGATTATATAAATATTATAAAAATAAAATAACCCCGCACTTCAAGCGTGGGTAGCATCCTATTAGAGTTTATAAGGAAGACAAAGACATTGACAGAGAAACCATTTGGGATTGGTGTTATTCATGTGTTTCCTCATGCTGGTGTCAAAGTTGTTCCTCAGGTAAGAAATTCTAACTTATTTGCAGAGATTCATGAGCGAAGTTTATAAGGAGACACTTTGGTTGTGATGGATGTGTGAATAATCTTAGGTACAATTTGTTTAGGTAACTCATTACCATGTTTATAATCTTAGGTACAATCTTAGATACAATTTGTGATGGATGTCTGAAGTTTTATGTTTAAAAATTTATACAATTATATTTTTAAAATTTTTTAAAAATTTCAAGTGGGATTCTACCATTGGAATCCAAAAAAATTAAAACTCGAATCCCAAGTGAGTTCTAATTATTCGAAATGGTCTAAAGGTACACAAATCTGTTTCCGGGCCCGGATCAGGTCGGGTCGTCTCGGGTCGGGTGGGGATGGTGTTAGCTTAAAGTTTGTGTATAATCGCAAATTACAGAACTCATGACAAACGGTTCGTAGAGATACACGCAAACCTGCAGAGAGAATCAAAAAAAGGAGGAAAAGATCCAAACGTATTTGACACACACAAAACATATCCAAAGATGAACCACAAACTCAGACTTGAACAATAAATAATCTATTCATATTATAAGGCTCCGTTAAACCAATAACACAGTAGTAAAAGTAAACCGCCATGGCAGTCGGATTAAGCTTCTTCAAGCTCTCTTTCCTCCTCAGCCTCCTTTCAGGTGGATCAGACCTACTAAGTCCCGGAATTCAATCTGGACCCGGCCAAATCGGGAAGTTCCCGCCCACGTGTAACCGAATCGAGTGTCCTAGCTACGAGCTAGTTCACGCCGCAAATGGGTATGAGATTCGCCGGTACAATCGAACAGTCTGGGTTTCCACTGAACCGATTGTAGATATCTCTCTTGTCGATGCTACAAGAGCCGCTTTCTTCCAGTGAGTTCAAAGTTTCAGTTTCTTTTTATTAATTTCGGAAAATTTTCGGATAATGATTGAAACATTTTCGTGGTTCAGATTGTTTGCTTATATTCAAGGGAAAAACGAGTATCATCAGAAGATAGAAATGACTGCTCCGGTGATTGCTCAAGTTTCACCAAGCGACGGTCCGTTGTGTGAATCTTCATTCACTGTCTCTTTCTACGTTCCCAACAAGAACCAACCCGATCCAGCTCCGGCGGAGAATCTCCACATTCAGAAATGGAGCCCTAGGTACGTGGCGGTGAGACAATTCAGTGGATTCGTCTCTGATTCGAGCATCGGAGAAGAAGCAGCGGCGTTAGAGAAGAGCCTTCGAGGTACAGCTTGGGCTAATGCAATAGAGAAAAGCAAACAAGACGGTGGTGTTGGTTCGGATTCAGCTTACACGGTGGCTCAGTATAACTCTCCCTTCGAGTTCACGGGTCGGGTTAATGAGATTTGGTTACCGTTTGAAATCGATGTTTAGGCTCTGGTCTGTTTAGAGGATAGAATCCTTCTTGTATTGCTATATAGCTAAAATAAAACATGAAGTAATCAATCGAAGTGTGAACCATTTTTCCTTTTCGATTTGAATGTTGCAGACACAGAGACACAGATAACAGAAATGAGATTGAACATTTACCCTGAACCAAACACAGCGATGATTAAAGACAAAAAAAAAATCTCAGGGCACTCGAGTTAAGTATCCCTAATGAGATCTCTAAACATATTTAAAAATCATCGAGGTTCTAAACAGAATCCTCTCTAAATCTCTTCTACTACCAGTAACTGTAAGTTCGGTCCTGACCATTGTTAAATTCTGGGTTAGTCTCATAATTTACATACATACTCTGCTCGTAATAATCGTGGGACGGATAGGGTGATGGTGCTGGTGATGGACTTGGAAATGGTAATGGCGATGAGTCCATCACGACCGTGTTGTTGTGATTTGTTTCTTCCTCGACAAAATACCGGGTTTCGGGTTTGGTACCTGAGAACATTCTGCAAGCGACAGTGTTGTGAGGCGATGGCTCGACGTTATGGTACAAGTTGTTGAAGATGGAAAATGGAGAAGAAGAGTCTGCAACGTGGCAAACATCTGTGTAGTCTATGGTGCTGAAAGAGTCTCTCGTTGATTCTGTGGTGAAAGAAGCTTCGTCTGAGCTTGTGAAGAGAGACCATTCACTTGATGATGACTCTAGATTGTTGTGGTCTCTCGGTTTGAAGCGGTTTACCGGTTTCTTCTGTTCCTTCATCTTGTTTCGTGGTTGCGGATGCTGGACCTGAGCTTTTCCGTTGTGTTCTCCTCTTTCAGGACGTGGACATGATCTGAAAAAATTGTACTTTCAGAACCCCTGACCCCAGAATGCAGAAAATCCGTTACCAAGTCACAACCGGTATTTTCTTACCTCATGTAAAACAACATATAAGCTCCTTCTGACATAACTTGAGTCATTGGTACTCGATAAATCTGCAGAGTTTTAAAGGAATATTGCACAAGTTCATAAGCCATATTCGCTTGCTGCATTAAGGAAGAGGAGGATGAAATTAGCTTTTACCTCAGAATCATCGATTCTAAACCAATTGCCTCTCAGATCTTTGACATATGAAATGTAATGACCCGAGAAAGATGCGTTCAGAGTATCCAAGTGAACTATAACAGCATATAGCATATAAAGAGGAGGAACATCTCCCGTTCTTGTCATGAAAGGAATCATGTTCAGCATTTCAGGAAAACTTATACACTTGTTTATTTTCCCGTATCTTCCTTCCTGCGTACACAAGAGTTTTAAAAATACATACAAGAACTAAAAGTAAAAAAACAGAGTAACAGAAGAGTAGAATTCTGTAGTCATCTTTAAGGAATTGATACCTGGAATCTCTTGAGAACAATTGTGAGAATGTTTGGTGCTTCATGAATGCTCAGTTCTTTCCTCGCTCTAACATATCCAGCGCACCTTAATTGCCAATGCATTTTTAACAAGATTACAAATTAGTTTCACTACTACAAAAGGACATGCAATTTGGTTTTTAGATCTAACCTGCTGCATCTATACATATTTTCTCCATCGAGATCTTCCGGCCTAGTAAACTGAGTTAAGGCATCTTGAAGAGATTCTACCCAACCATATATCTCTAATGTGAGATCCATTATATTCTCATATCTTTCTGATTCATGATCACACCTCAAGCATTTCACCTGGGTTTTGAGAGAAAAAATAGCAAAAGAACTATGAGAATGTGTGAACACAAAGTAGGCATCGCTCACAAGGCAGAAGATTTAAACACCTTTGAACGGAGACGTCCACCAAACATATGTTGAACTAACGTTGTTTCTTGCAGTCTTGGATCCACTTTAGCCTCACCTCCAAGTCTCTCCAAACAAATGGATTGCATAGAGGCAACCAATAGCCTACATCCAAGTGAAACGTAATTTCATGAGAGATCAACATTTAACAGTGAAATATGATCACATTCAGAAGAAGGATCCACAAATTAAGATCTGAAAAGACTACGAAGAAAAACCTTAAGAACTCATGAGCATCTTCTTGACTCCCATCACCAATCTGGCAATTTATACTTCGCATGTGTGAGAGAATCCTGCTAGCAGAAAGTGGACCTCCAGATTCTCTAAGCATCATTACATGTTGTTCAAGCTCACACATGAGGCACCAATCTTTCCCAGAACCTATCGCCAAAAAAAAAAAAAAAAAACTTTGTCAGATATTGTAAACAAAATCTGCAACAAGTTTTGCTACGAGATTATTTGGGAAAAAGCAATACATGATCTTGAATGTGATCGTCGAAGCAAATAAGCAACAAGTGGTTTTGTACATGTTAAGGACTGCAAGACCGCGTTTGCATAGCAACTGGAGAAGAAAGATGATAATAGATTAAGAAAGCATATTTATAATATAAATATTCCAATTATAAAAGCAACCCTCAGTATTGCAGTTAAATAGACTGAAAAGAAGTAATTGAGAGACAATACCTGTTTCCACAATTTACAAGCCCCCTAGGTGATAAGTCAAACACTTCACACTGAAAGAACTTAACAAATTCCTCGTATGGAAAAAGCATCTGAAACATGAGAGCTATTGACTCAGAAAAGGAGGATACTTAAGACACAAAACTGAATCAGCAAATAGACAACAATACCACCAAGAAACTAACTTTCAGGTTCTTATGTCGATCATCATGCTTTGTAGAATTTCTTAAACCCATCATCTTCATAATTCCCATAGTTGAGGAGATGCCACTGTTTTCTTCAGAAATGCCAGTATCCTTAGACCTAACAGTCTCTGGATTATAGATACAAACATTAGATTCGTAACAAAATACTCATGTCAAAGTAACATCTCAGTGACACAAACTTGATACTGAAGCGACTAGCCCCATCTTACTTGTCTCTGTGCATGATTGTTCTCCAGATTTGTGAACACCTGATTTGGGCAGTGTAGGAATTCTGGTCCCTGTTGAATACAATTTCCATTAGTAAATGCCAATCTCAAACTGAATGAGCCTCAATTAGAGCTACTTTTCATTTGCTTGTGGGAATAGGACTCACCCTTTGCAGGAAACTGTGCGTCTGGACAAACAAAAGAGCTTCTTTCGCCCAAATTACTTTCATGTTTGTGACTTTCCAGCCCACCACTTACATAAGGTTGTCCATTCATCCGCACGCATGAGCTGTCAACAGAATGCCTTCTAGGATTTGTTTCGGCAGCAGAGCTGTTGGTTCTCGACTGTAAGCAAAATCACCAGGTCTAAGGTCAAACATCGTTTTGACTTTAGCAAGAAACCATAACTGTTTTGCCTTCTTTTATGTAATACAGGGAGAGATATGTTTACTACCTTATGTTTAGTGTAACCCTTCTGGTTATCACCACCAGCACCAGCAGCTTCACCACGAGAAACTTCTTCTGAGGAATCAAACACAATAGCACTGTCTCTTCTAGATGATTCTCGGTTGGACTTGGAAGAATTATGTTTTCCTATGCTTTTTCTCCCTGTCATGTTGATTTGTGGCGTAATATCAATCTGAGAGATACCCGAGCTTGCAAATTCCACAGGGCTTTTTGAAGCCTTTCCCCTTGCTGTCTGCATAGTATTGTTACCATACATTGTAGAATCCATGCCGTGGTCATACAAAACAGAATCTTTCTCAAAGGAAACCCTCCCAGATGAAGAAGAGGAAGTCTCCACTGGGATACATTCATCTTTATGAGCTACCCTCCAGTGAAGTATTTGGCACTTCCCAGAGCTACAAATGTCAAAAATCAAGACTTTCATGAGCTATAATGTCTGCAATATTTATCTGCACAATAATATTATTTTCATAGCTCAAACTGATAGAGAGAAAAACCAAAAAACATATCAGAAATCAGAACAATGTGGAAATATACCAGTATCTAACAGATTTGCATCTCGAGCAACGTGTCTTAGCAGGAGCGAAACACTTTGCACATATATGTAATTCATTATTATTCAACGAAGCCACAACTGGGACACCACATGTAGCAGCTGCCGAATCAGATCTCTGATCCGTTACAGTCTCACTCATACCAGCCACAAACTCTGGTCTTACAGCACTAACAGTTTTGGTCCTAGTTCTCAATGCCCTATTCTCAGTAGCCGCAGACTCAAACCTTACACCCCTATTTGCATTAACCATAGTCTCAGCTCTTAAAGCTTCTTCAGCTGCCATCTGAGCCAGCAAGTTAGCCCTCCCTTTCTTTTCAGAAATGTCACTCCATTTTCCTAATAATATGTAAGCTACCACTGGAAGAACAACCAAAACCAGGAATAATAACGGTATGTCCGCTCCCCTTGGTTCAAGCATGTCCCCAGACACGCATTCATGACCCGATCACAGCTTGTGAGAGTCCCTTCAGACTAGATGAATTCAGATAACCATAAATCATAAAATACACTTCTGATATGCACCAAGATCTATTTCCACATTCAGATTGTGAGGCTACTGATATCCTCGGAGTATGGATAGCACTGCAATTAAAGACAGCAATAGAATGAGCTCAGTTTTCACCTCTCATTATTCCACAAGAAACATTAGTCTCAAGATATTCCACCGATGTACAGATTCAATAAAACTATAGAAAAGCCTACATGAATCTTGTCTACATTCATACATTTTCACATAAGCGACAACAAATAACCCCTAATCTCAAAAATCCAGGAAACCCCAAAAACTGAATAAAGCATCTCACTGAATAACCCAGAACTGCTAAATCCCCGATTTAAAGCAAAAGTAGTTAGAGATGAGTCCGGAAAATCCCAAATTGTAGACACAAAACAAATACTTTTCCTAGGAATTTAAGTTTAACACTCGTGATCCAACTAAGTAATCCCAAATCCGAACTCACCCTAGCACATTATTGTACAAAGCAGCTCACAAATTTACTCCTAAAAACTTCAAAACAAGACGAATCTAACATAAAATCTGAGGTTAGTGAAAGCCCCCATTGTTCTCGAATCTAAGACTTTAGTACCCATAAACCCTTAGAGACTAGGTTAAGAAGAAATTTGACAACGATTCAAACTAAGACACAGAGTCCGAAGAAAAAGGAAAGAGTCAAGGTTTAGAAGAATTAGAGGCATACCTTATGAAGTAGAAAGAATGCAAAAGAAAGAAAACCCTAATTTCTCGTCTTATCTTTTAGGCTCTCGTCTTCTTGAGCTCGAAAAAAGATGCTTTGATTCCTCGAATGGGTAAGAAGACACAAACAGTCTCTTTGTCTCTCTCTATCTCTCTTTCTTTCTTTCTCTCTCCTCGTCCCGTGTTGTTTATGCTCTTCGTTTTCACACTCTTCGCATACTCTGTCTCTCTCCGTCCTTCAGGATACTGTTAAAAATATAAAGTAAGATGATTAATAATTTAATAATATAGGGCTAACTTGGTTAATACCCAAAATATAGGTCGACAATTTTAGACTATACCAAAATATGATGTTTTGTTACCGTTATTATATAATGTTGAGCAAATTTATCTAACTTATTACATCGTTGCCTTTTTCCATTTAAAAGCCAAAATTATGGAACGTAGTCTTTCGTTGTCCGAAAATACAGGTCACATTTGATTTGGTCGTATGTTTAACTTAATACCTGTTGACGACCTTATGTAAGAATGAAAATGACTGTTTGACAAAATTTAAAACTATATTCTAATATTAATAAATTAATAATATTACTTTTTCCATATATTAAACCTAACCATGTATGAAAATGTCACATATAGATTATCAAAAAGTTCATAAATAATCTGTTATTGTCCAAATCAGCAATGAAAAGAAATTACTACAATTTAAGAAACGTATAAAAAAAAATAGCTAAGCAACCCTTAAAATATTTACCAAACTTTATGTAATAACAAGTTGATATAAATCAGTCAAGGTCATCCCCGAACGTGGCATGATCTCGTAATAGACATTTCGTCACGTGGCATTTAGCTATTTGATCTAAACTTGTCAGAAAAAGTGGGGTCCATGTTTTTGTACCATTCATCTCAAAAGATGATATGAGTTTCACATCTCCAATCCGGACCGTTGGATTATTCTGCAAACGACTTTCGATAAAACTCTTAGGTGGGTCCCGCGTTTTAGGGTTGTACTGTCACACTTTTTCAGTCTCAGTGAATGCTGCACAAATTTAACGATTATTACTTAATTATTTACTAATCAATCCACAATTATTTTATAATTATATTAAAGACACTCAAGTTTTTAAATGGTGTTTTTACTCTTATTAGACTTACGGAGACGTTCCTGCTTCCGATTAGTCAATGGAAGCTCATCCGCAGGAGTCAGGCGACGTAATTCAACGGAGGAGTTACTGGAGATGGAGGAAGCAGGATTTCTTTCCGGAATTCTCTTTCCAAAGCTTCTCTGCTTACAAATCAGCTCTCTCTGCCACTTGCCCTCGCCTCGCCGATCGTCTTCTCTCACGTTCTTCCGACGCGAACGAATTGGATGCTTGCCGACGCGAGAGTGAGAACCCTATGCGTCGTTGTCTCACGTGGTGGGACCTCCTCTGGCTTAGCTTTGGTTCTGTTGTTGGGTCCGGTGTGTTCGTGATCACGGGTCAAGAGGCTCGAACCGGAGCGGGTCCTGCCGTTGTTCTCTCCTACGCTATCTCCGGTATCTCAGCTTTGCTCTCAGTTCTCTGTTATGTTGAATTCGGAGTTGAAATTCCTGTCGCTGGAGGTTCATTCTCTTATCTTAGGGTTGAATTGGGGGATTTTATAGCGTTTATTGCTGCTGGTAATATTCTGCTTGAGGCTATTGTTGGTGCTGCTGGATTAGGAAGGTCTTGGTCTTCGTATCTAGCTAGTTTGGTCAAGAATGATTCTGATTATTTTCGGATTAAGGTCGATTCCTTTGCCAAAGGGTTTGATCTTCTGGATCCTGTTGCGGTGGCAGTGCTTTTAGTAGCTAATGGTATTGCCATGAGTGGAACAAAGAGGACTTCTTGGTTGAATTTGATTACGTCCATTGTCACAGTTTGTGTAATTGTGTTCATCGTCGTTGTTGGGTTTACACATTCAAAAGCCTCCAATTTGGTTCCATTTTTTCCTTATGGTGCAAAAGGTGTGGTCCAATCTGCTGCAGTTGTTTACTGGTCATACACTGGGTTTGATATGGTGGCAAACATGGCTGAAGAAACCGAGAAGCCATCGAGAGACATACCAATTGGTTTGGTTGGTTCGATGTCTATGATCACAGTGGTTTATTGTTTGATGGCGTTGGCGTTGACTATGATGGTGAAATACTCTGAAATCGATGTGAATGCAGCTTATTCTGTTGCTTTTTCTCAGATTGGGATGAAATGGGCTAAGTACTTGGTTGGTATATGCGCTCTAAAGGGGATGACCACAAGCCTGCTCGTTGGATCTCTAGGCCAAGCTCGGTACACCACTCAAATTGCTCGGTCTCATATGATTCCTCCATGGTTTGCTTTGGTTCATCCTAAAACAGGAACCCCTATTAATGCTACTCTCCTTGTAACTATTCTCAGCGCAATTATCTCCTTTTTCACCAGCTTAGATGTTCTATCAAGCGTTTTCTCCTTTGCCACTCTCTTCATCTTCATGCTTGTGGCAGTAGCATTGCTTGTGAGACGTTACTACGTGAAAGATTTAACTCCTGATACTGGTTTGTTTAAGTTTCTTGGTTGTTTGTTTCTGATAATTGCTTCTTCCATTGGAGTATCAGCGTTTTGGAACGCGGGCGTTAGAGGATGGATCGCAAATGCAGTAAGTGTTGTTATCTGGTTTGTAGGCACTTTGGGATTGGCGTTGCTTCCGAAATACCGAGCTCCTAAGGTTTGGGGAGTCCCGCTTGTTCCATGGTTGCCATCGTTTTCTATCGCCATGAATCTTTTCCTTATCGGATCACTCGGTTATGTAGCGTTCTTGAGATTCATTATCTGTACTATGGTGATGCTTTTGTACTACATATTCGTTGGTCTTCATGCAACTTATGATGTAGCTCATCAGCTACAGGAGGAAGCTAAGTTTGAGGGAGCGAGATAGATGATGATTGGTAAATTACATATTTCAATATTCTTTGTATTTTAGGTACAAAACGTATTTGATCTTTCCACATCCGTTATTTTTGTGCTTTCTCATTATTTCCAATTTTCAAATATTAAAAAGCATGCTGTATTGTGTTTGTATGATTGTATCTATATATAGAGATAAATAAACCTGTGAGAACAAGAAAGTTGTAACATTAGTTCCATGTCCCGATAATTGGGCTTGACCCGGTAATTGGGCCTTACCATGTCATTTTAGCCCAAATGTGAATAAAACCCGGTAAGTCCAGTCCACGAGTCCATGACCCGATCTTTAGTAGCGGTGCTACAGACAGTTATATATATAATATATTAAGGAGAAGCCTAGTTTAAATTGACGTGAAGGCGTTAACAAGAAATTTCCTTTTTGCTGGGATTTTTCGCAGAGGAAGAAGAAGAAGCTTGTGAGGCAAAGAAGGAAAAAGAGGCGACATGGGAGAACGGAAGGTGCTAAATAAGTATTATCCCCCGGACTTCGATCCTTCGAAGCTTCCTCGGCTCCGTCGACCAAAGAACCAGCAGATCAAGGTTCGCATGATGCTTCCAATGAGTGTCCGATGTGGTACCTGCGGAAATTACATTTACAAGGGAACCAAGTTCAATTCCCGTAAAGAAGACGTTATTGGCGAGGTAATTGAATAAATTTGTTGTGGTTTTGATTCACTTTCAATGTAATTGCTATCTTCGGATGCTTTTGCGTATTCCGTTTAGTGTATATGTTTGATTTGGATTCATAGGAGTGTCAACTGGTTATTTTAGAGTTTCAGTGAAAAATTTTTTGGGATTATATTATTAGCTATTGTATTGAAATTGATCTCGTATACGGTTTTCAGATTTGGGGGTTTAGGGTTTCGAGAAATTATGCTGTTGTTTTGGGTGGTGATAGGAAAGTTAGGTTTACTTCCATTATAACTGTGTCTCTGGACGGGTCTTAAAGCCTAGATATTGCAGATTTCGTTTTTGGCCTTTAACATAATTTAGTTCGAACTACTTGAATAGTTTTCTTGGTGTTGTTTGTAGTTCTTATTTTAATGGATGCTTTCTGGTTTCCTTTCGATCAGACGTATCTCGGGATTCAAATATTTAGATTCTACTTCAAGTGTACCAAGTGCTCGGCAGAGCTGACAATGAAGACTGATCCACAGAATTCTGATTATATCGTCGAATCTGGTGCAAGTCGTAATTATGAACCCTGGCGTGCAGAAGACGAGGTAATAAGAATTCAG
This sequence comes from Lepidium africanum, assembly GCA_900406405.1. Lineage (NCBI taxonomy): Eukaryota > Viridiplantae > Streptophyta > Magnoliopsida > Brassicales > Brassicaceae > Lepidium > Lepidium africanum. The sequence goes on along the minus strand of OVAX01003598.1, from coordinate 4,406 downwards.
ACATGTAGCTTCGAGGATCATCTTTGTTCCCTCGTGCATTATACTGATGTAGTTTCTAATTTACTATGTTTTCTTCTGTACAGGAAGTTGACAAAGATAAACAGAAAAGAGATGCCGAGGAGATGGGGGATGCGATGAAGTCCTTAGAGAACAGGACTTTGGATTCTAAAAGAGAAATGGACATTATAGCTGCACTTGATGAAATGAAATCAATGAAGGTATGAGACAGATGCCTTTCTCCTTATCTTTTCCTTTTCATCTCTCAATCTCAATGCTCAATTCTGTGGTTGTATCTCCTGCTTTGTTTACATCTGGATAAGTGTTTTGTACTGATATTCTTTTATTTTACATTTTGCAGTCTAGACACGCTACTGTGAGCGTAGATGCCATGCTGGAGGCCTTGCAAAGAACAGGTGCTGAAAAGGTATGTTCCTGTTCCTCTGATTCCTTTTTCAGATTTAGTCTTGACGACAAGCTGTCTTCAAGTTGTATAAGAAAGATAACTTCCAGTTCCTATCGCTTTTGTAATTGAGCCATCCTGTTACTCTGACCAAAACGATAATTGTTTTTCTTTTTTTCGTTTGACAGGTAAAACGAATAGAAGAAGAAGATGAAGCAGTTATAAAGTCGATATTTGGTGTAAGTGTTATCTTATTCTTACATATAAGTTGGTTCTTCATGTGACATTTAGTTTTGCTAACCGTCATTCTTATTTAAATGCAGAAACAGAGAGAAGTTGTCAGGAGAATTGCAGATGATGATGATGATGATGATGATAATAGTGATGATAGTGATGACTCTCCCAGCCTTCAGAAGGAGAAGAATGGATCATCCTCAGATCTTTCAAAGGTTTCATTAAATTTTGTCTGATTCATCTTTTTATCACAATGTGTTTGATTGTTTTTGGAATCAGGACTAATTTTTAAATTTTAATACAGAAGAGAAAGACATCAGAAGGAAGTTCAAGCAACCCCACAGATGTTTTGACTAGTTCTTCTACAGGTGTGTTTTCAATCTTTCTTTTCAAGTTCATTGACCTTAATTTCCAATTTTCTGTTGAATTTTTCTAATCGGATTTCTCCATTTTTGATCAGAAAACCCGAAAGAGCTCAAGAAGCAAGCAACCAGCAAACAACCCTTTAAATCCGTTTACATAACAGTCATCAAGAAGCAAGCTCAGCCAACTTCTTCGGCGAGTCCAGCCCCTACAAAACCAGAGGAGAAGACGAGCGAAGATGTGGCTAACACCAGTTTGTCGTCTTTATTCCAAAGCTATGGTAGTGATGAAGATGAGGATTGATATTTTTTCTTCTCAATAGGTTTTACACTTTCACCGATCTTAATCACTGTTTTAGAATTGGAGACATCCTCGTATTTCAGAAATTGAAGATGGATATTATGATTCATATCCTATTTTTCAGAAATATGTTAATGAAATTGCTTTTGCAGATAAGACAATCTGCAATGATTGATTTGGATTGATAGTTAGCTTCTAATGAAGCTGACCAACTTACAAAAATCTCCAGATAAATACAGCAAAATGCATCCCAAGAAAAATAAAACACTCACTATTACTTGAATCACACTCTACACGATCTGTATCTCACTTCTGCCCTTTCTTCCTCCACAACTCACCAAACATCTTCATCCCAGAACTCTTCCTCTTCCCACTTCCCATTCCATCATCAGAATCATCACCCATTCCGGCTGGCTCCGTGAACCCATTGACGCCTGTCGGGTCAAATAACCCACCTGCAAAACACTTCTCAGCTGACCCGGATCTGTTCATCTCAAACTCTCCCGATAAAACTGCAGCTGCAGCATCTGCTGCCTTCCTCCACTGTTCGGTTTGAACCCTAAGCATCTTCATCTCAGCCTCTAAAGCTTCTTTTGCTTCTTCCGTGGACTCAAGCTTCTCCTTCAGGTGAGCCGTCTTTGCTCTGCTTTCTTCTAACTCTTCCCCAATCCGACTCACCTTTGAAGCCATTATATATTCATTAGCTTTCACATTAGACATCTCTGAAACTGAATCATTCAACTGATTCTTCAAGCTCTCGTTTTCTTTGCCTAGTGATTCATGTTCTTTCTCCATATCATAGAGTCTAGCTTTCAGTATCTTTATCTCATCTTCTTTTGCAGCCAATTTCTCAGCTTCTACATTTCCGCTTTTCAACTCTTGTTCTTCTTCTACCGCAATCTTCTCAACAGGAACCTCAAATACATCAGTCTCTTTCTGCACATAACCCGGAATTTCGTCTCTATCAATGGTCTCATCCTCAGAAGCAGATCTCTCCACATGAGCCAGCGGATTTGGTTTCTTAGACTTGTTATGAAGCTCATCTTGAGCTTGTTTCTTAACAGCTTCAGCATTAGCCAACTGCTCTTTGAGCAATCTCAGTTCCTCTTGCGCTTGTCCTAACTGAGACTCTAGATCCGATATTCGACCCCCAAGTTTCTTCTGACCCAGCGGATCACTGTGAGGTCCACCACTTCTAGGAGATCTACGGTCAGCACCGAGCTTAAAGCTCCGGTCTGTAGTGATCAGACGGTTGGGATGATTCGAGACAGAAGTAGATGAAGATGTCCTAAGCCTTGGAGCTTGCCTCTGAGACAACTCTGAAACTCTAAACAAAGACAACAACAAAACAAAAAAGAATTTTCTTAACTCACATAATTACTTATGTGCCAGATTCGAAATCAAATTCCAAAACATACCTTGGTCTTGGCATTTTGATGTTCTGCGGAGGATATTAGCTCACAACAAAAGCCAAAGTTGCTGTAAGCTCGAGAGGTTATGAAATACTTACGAATATCTGAAACATAAATAAAAAGAAAAATAAGATGTCATTTATTACAGCAAGTCAGCAACTACCAAACCGGGACTCATGTCGGAAATTCCTGTAGAACTAAGATACGAATATATATCACGCGCCGCTAGAAGCGCGTTTGCATGATTACAAAAGACATAGTAATCTTCAAAGTATCACCAAGATGAGAAAAAACCCCATAAAGAATAAAGAAACAAAGCTACTAAGCGACGATCCAACGATTAAGAACTGAAACTTACCTTATAGAAGATGAGGTCTTTGCATTTAGAATCCAGGAAGTGACTCAGAGAATCTAGTAGAAATAGTCAAATAGAGTGAGTGAATGTGATAAAAAGAAGAGTAGATATATTCGTTGGGTAATTGTGAGTAAATAGGAACAACAGCATAAAACCAGAGCTAAGACCCAGAAATGAGCAGTAAAAAGAGGTGAGAGACTTGAAGTGTAACGCATGAACCTTTTCGAAGCAGACAGCTTTATTTGAAGGCACTCTCACAATCCAAGAAGTCTAGAGATAGAAAGAGAAAGAGAGATTGTGTTTTTTGAAGTTTTGAAATAAAGCTAAACGAAATTGGGCGCAGTGAGACTTTAAATCGAGGGACCATTGGCTATTATTTAAAGGTCTTGGTGTATATAAGTCCGCATGTTCCTTTATTATTTTATTAATTATACGGAGACAGCATATCAATTTTCTAGTAGTTGTTTATATGGACAAGATAAATCATTGAACTAGAATTACATATTTACAAAGATCTATACAAGTTACTATGATGACAATGTAATAATGCATAAGAAAGTTTAGGAATTTAGTGTGGCATATTTGAAGTTATGTATATTTATAGATATAGACAAATGCATACTACTATAATGCAGGCCTGCTATAATGTAAATGTGGAATATACGTGACAAAATTCATTTTGCTATATAGTTTATAATAAATACAAACACATGAATTTGACCTAAATATGAATATAAATCTGACACTCGTGTTTCTTTTTGTCGGTTTTCTACAAATTTCAATTTTACAGACACTTTCTTTACTACGTCTTCTCTAATTTCGACGTTTCTTTTTGTGATCTCCAACACGTCGAGAAACCAATTTGATGTTTCTTAAGCAAAACAAAACAATCAAAACGAGATTACAAATGGGATATAATATTATTATTTCGAACATTTATTAGCAGTTATATAAATATTAATGGCATGGTTGTCCATATCTAAATAATTATTGGTACTTTACTGTTGTGTGTATTTTAGTTTGTCTTTTGATAATGTTGTCACTAACTTATTGGGAATTTCATGTTTTGGTCAATGTCTTAAGCTACTAGTATTACCATAGATAGTTGCAGGCTAGCTCTATTGTTCAAATAAAGGTTTACGAAAATTTTAAAATGTCAGTGGAGATTAGGTGTGAGCATTGTTGATTTGGGTATGTGGTTCGGGTTTTTTGGTTATTAGATTTTCGGATTTATAAAAATATTTTGGTTCGATTCAATTTAGGAATCATTTTCCTTGGTTCTGTTATAAACTTAAAGAAGAGAAAGAAGATAATAAGAGAGAGAGAGTGTTCTGATTATTAT
>OVAX01003597.1:0-18473 GCA_900406405.1 Lepidium africanum | reverse complement strand
TGAGAAGTTTCTAAGCAATAATAAGAGAGTTTACATAAACCTTGTTCTTAAGATTTCTTTAGTATCAACAAAAATGTTATAAATGAAGATGGATGAACCATATGATAAATCATGGTAAATATTTTTTAAAAAAATCATGGTGAATATTGAATATTGTATTAGGATTTCTGAGCCATAACTTTGTTGTTTCAAAATATAGATGCTTATCAATAACACGTACACAAATACGTTTATTTTATTAGATTGATACATAATAGAAATACAAAAGTATAATTATACAATAATTGATTATTCTTCTTAGTAACATTTTAGGTAGGTTGATAAAGGTTAATGGACGTCTATCTTGAAGATTCAACTATCGATATTCGTATTAACACCGTACAATTACCTTGGCAAACTCTGCTTTGAGTTTCATAGAAATTGTTTACGGGAAGAAGAAGATAGAGTTGAATCTTTTTTCCAATCAGTACTGTGCCTAAGGGTAATTGTATTGGGCATTTTCCCTAGGCCACACATAAATAATTAAGTTTATAAGGCTATAATACTTAAAAAATTTGGGTTAATTACGTATTTAAGTTGATAAATGTGCATATATGTTATTTGAAAAAATGTAACATTATATTACTATCAATATATTTTATTTGTAAGAACTATATTTTTAAAGAATATTTTTATAGACTATAACTTTATATGTTTATAGATTATAACTTTATACTTTATTAATATTATGGTGTATCTTTTGAAAATTTTGTTTATTAGTTTAAAGGCTACATTTTATTTACTCGCTCGAAGGCCTCATGTCGCCTAGGCACGGGACTGTTTCCAATTACCATATCTTTTTTATATTATCCCAAATAATACACACACAACTGAATGTATGTGTCTTTTCTAGATATAAGTGACTTTTCTAATTAACATGTCTTTTGTAAGCAACACATAATTATTAAAGGAGTGCAGAAAGAATATACAAGTATAAGTGTGTTTACGTAAATATAACATTTATATTATATTGATAACAATGTATTTGCATAAACAAGACTTAGATAAATTCCAACAAGCTTGATATATTGGCTACTGAGAGCTTGATCTGATCCAAATTAATTCTAGAGAAACTACACAAGATGACGCAGAACTCTTTTAATATTAGTTTTATAACATTTCATGTTTGCCTAGTTAAATGTAGCAAATTTTTGACAAGTATACTCCTAACACCTATTGAAAGTTGTTTTCCTACAATAACGAAGGTAATGATCTAGTTTTTCATTTGTCAGTCACGCAATCAATTGTCTCTCTGTATTTTGATTTCATTTCGGCTCAGTTTCTATATTTGCATTTGTCTTCTTCTGTTATTCATAGGGTACTATTGATTTCTGGGTTGTTTTGCATTTATCAAAGAAAAGCGATAACGATTTTGTTGATTTTGATCTCGTTGACATGGGTTACGAGAGTATTACCCATGTTCGCAGATGTTTTGTTGTTTTATATTCATGTTCACAAATGTTTACATTGCTTACAAGATTATTATCCATGTTTGAAATTGTTTACATTAATTACAAGTTACTTAGATACACAAATATCTTTTGCTAAATTTTTTTTACAAAAAAAAAAGAATAAAAAAATATGATTATAAGTTATGAAAGGTAATCAAAATAATCAAATATATATATATATATATATATATATGCTAATAAGAATACTACTGGGCTAACATCTAACAAATAAAACCTAAAAATAATTTAAATAAACATGTAACTTATTGATTAGATGGTAACTTATTAATTAACTATAACTAAAAATGTTTTAGAAAACTAGATAATAAAATATCCACTAATAAGATTGTTAGCAAACTAACATCGAACAGATACAATTTACAATATGTTCGAAAAACTGTAACTTATTAATTAACTAAAACTGAAAACTTTGAACAAACTAAATAATAATAATAATATATTAGGATGATACCCATACTTGAAGCGTGGGTTAAATATTGTTTATTGATTTAAACTTTGATGATTATTTTTTATGGGAGGTATGATATTGATATTGAAAATTTTGCTTATGTATTAACCACATGTACAATATATAACATAATTAGAGATTTATATTCATAATATTCGTATGTATGTTTTGGCCTTTTTAATTTTGAGAAAGAATCCATAGTCATCACTCATCAGTACTGTCAAGACTCACGCTTTCTCAACAAAATGTAGATGTGAGTGAGGTTCTACCAGAAATCCTTAAGGTGTTTCTCATATCCCTTTTCATATGAAATAATGCAGTTTCTTGTTGTATGAGTCTTAGTGTCTAACAAATTACAACCCAGTCCTTTATGTAATAAAACAGTTTGGAATTTTACAGTTTTGTAGGATAAACCTTAGTCTTACTGATCTTCACATTAAATTTAGATGGTTTAGGACTAATGTATTTTTACATCTATAGTCTTAAGCAGCTTAGTCCATTTAATTCGCTAGATGCGCAAACCGTTTAATTCTACCAGCACCAAAACGTTTTAGTGTTCAAAAAAGAATAAACAAACAACAAAAGCGCATGCACATTCATCAAAAAATAGAGCCTTGACTGAATGATGTTTTAACATATTATCAAAAGCATCTTACAAATAAGCCATAAAATATTCGACAAATTACCATATCATAAAAAGTATGACCAGTTATCATTAATTATATGTCTTCTCGGCCGATTCTGAGTTTTTGAAGGTTAGAAGCGAAGAAAAAAAATAGGACTGTGTTGTTTTTATTAAAGCTAAAGAGAAAAATGGTCGACGGGAAGAAGAGATGTTAGTTAGGGTTTTTCTTTTTCTTTTCACTAAACACATTTTCAAATTTAATTGTTTTAATTATATAATATTTTTGTAAATAAATTTGTTTAAATTGCTTGTTTGGTTGTTCCCATTAAAAAAAAAATAAAAATATATAATTGTGATTCAAACACAGCCTTAATCAATATTCCAAAGCCACATACACTACTAAACTAAAAAAAACTACTTTGTATTTTGGGCCGGTAAATTTTTTTATTATTTTTGGAGTCGGAAGCTGGTGCTTCCCCAGCTTCCTCAATCACTCAGTTTATATCCACACAACGTCGTCCACCCAATCCGGTTTAGCATGTGTTGAGACTGGCAACGATTCATTACCTCTGTGATTAAAAGACCCTCCTCTCCCATGTAATTGTTGCCATATTCATAATTTTTTTCGTCCTCTTACTCCATTTCGATATCCATATCCACTTCCATTGCCTATATTACCTGTTACTCAAGCAAACAATCAAATCAATTTATCAATCATCACCTTATCAAAAGTTTGACATTTAGACCAACTCTCTTACCTTAAGTTTGATATTTAGACCAGCTCCCTTACCTTTTAATGTAGATCGCTTCTCCTCGACGAAAACTTTCTGTCCGCCAATTTTATTGGTGAAGCCTATATCATTAAGTAAAGACCTGGTTTCTAATTTCCCTATATTGTTGTTTTAAGTAACTGGTTCTTGTGCTCATGCGTAAAGCTGAGATTGGATTTATATTTAAACATGAAAGTATATATGTACCTCGATTGCTCTCTGAGCCGCATCTGCTTTTTCAAACTCAACAAAACCATAAGGAAAACTAACATAGCCCTACCAGTCACACAAATCATATGAAACAATAATATGTATGATCAAAGGAGTTAACCTTCTAATGCTATCAAACTTCTATGATTGATATGTATTAAGGAACTTGTTGAAATATAATAAAAAAATACACTTGCAAACTTAAGAATGTAGAGTCTTGAAGCTTTACATTCGTTCAAACTGGTGAAACTGAGGAATTATTTTGATTGCTTTTGGCTTGTCAATGGATTATGAAAGTAATAGAAGTAACCCAATGTGTACTGAAACATTCTCAGTCTTTTTATTTCTACATATTCAATTTCTGTCTATTTTGCGTTATGCTCCTCCCTCTCAGATTACTAAAAATTAATATAGTAAATATCAAAAATTCAATGGGAAAGACTGATATTAGAGAGAGAATAGTGTTTAACATACATTGACGTCGATTTCAGTAGCTTCCAAAAGGTCGTCGTAATTAAGCTTCAATAATGGACCTGAACTCTTCATGATTGAATCCTTTGTAACTTCTTTACTCGAGTCAGACCTCTTTGATTCCGTCAATGGCGTCGTAGGTGCCGTCATTTTCTTTTTTACTCTTTTTGCTCTTCTCTCCTCCAGCTATCAATTTTTTTCTCGTCAGAGTTTTCCTCATTATCGGCAATTGCGTTCTTTGTTGTCGCAGTTTGATTTCTCAGCGAGATCTGTTCGAAATCAATAGTGTGATAAAACAGTTTGCGTAGTTGTTTTCTCTGAGAGTGCTTCTTAGTCAAAACCTAATGGAAGATGTAGGAGGAGGGCTTGACCCTAAAACTTTGGGCCTCATCCATATCAAGCTCATAGGTAGGAATTAGGCCCATTAAGAAATATGGGTCTGTTGGTCTCATTCAAACAGGAGATGCGTCCAGCTAGCGACGACCAGAGACCTCCGAGGCCCAAGCAGCCATCTTAACAGTAATGGGCCTGAAACATAGGAGCCCTCCACGCAACATGGCGTGTACTCAGCAATTGGAGAAAAGTCCACCTTCGCTAGGTAATACAGCTCCGCCGAACGGCTGATTTGACAGGTCTGACACAAAAGCACCGATCATTAAATGTTTAGCCCCTACTACGAGCCTAGGGGCCGCCTGAGCACATTTAATGCTTGACCCCTATTATGAGCCTAGGGGTCGCCTCCCAGAGATAGAGAGAGAAGAAGCTTCCTCTATAAAAGAAGACCATTCACCAAAAGAGAAGGGGATCGAAAAACTGCATAGCTAACCGGAATACTTGAGGAGCAACTACCGACGACAATCTACCACCGTTTACCACCGCAGAGCTAATCGGAATACTTGAAGAGCAATTACCAACGACAGTCTACCACCATCTAACCTCCACCAGAACGAGGACCTCCGCCCTAATCACTATTTACGATCTCTTAAATTTTATTTGTGCTCATATCAGTAGCAACAATTGGCGCCGTCTGTGGGGACTAGGAGATCTCCCTCAACGCACGCACAAGTTCGACGATGGCGGACACAACTCCAACCGGTACCACGGTGAACTCGGAGAAATAGCCACCACTGATAGTCAAACCCTCGCCTCAAATCCTCGATCCTGAAGGTAAACCACGGAGCCAAAGGATCGCCACCAAGCAACAAACTGCCACTGATGAGCAGGCGCTAGAAGACCCGGCTCCAGTAACCACCGACATCCCCATCATGCTCCAGAATCTGCTCCTACGAATGGAGGAAACCACCAGAAACATTAACGAAAAGCTAGAGGATCTCGCTATGTCATCGGCGAAGTGTCACGATCGGATAGCCGCCTTGGCTCGCTAGACAGTCCCGCTAGGCTCCAGCGAGCTCTATTCGGCAAAAGCTCCGCGATGAACCGACGCCGCTCACAGAACGCCTTGTCGAACCAAGGGAACCCGAGCTAGAGCCACCTGCCACGGTAAGCGAAACTTAAGCCACCCTGTTAAAAGCCTTGAGAACAGAGGTCGGCAAAATGAACACACGGATTCATCAGGCCACCAGCTCCATGCCAGAAATTGATCGCCTGCTGCTAGAGGCCCAAAACTCACCATTTACGAGCCGATTATCGCAGATAGCCGTAAGACACTCCATCAAAATCAAATGCTTGTCCTATGACGGACAGTTAGATCCTATCAGCTTCATGAAGGCCTTCAAAATAGCGCTAGGAAGAAATCAATTCCAACCCGAGGAGTGCAACGCCGGCTATTACCAATGTTTCGTCGAAACTTTTAACGGATGACGTGCTAGACATGTTCTCTAAGATCGAACCTTATTCGATCGATAACTTCACACAACTACAAACAACCTTCCTCAAGCACTACTTAATTTATGCGAAGCGCAAAGCGTCGAGCGCCGACCTATACGCTCTGCGACAAGGCCCGAAGGAGACCTTGCACGCTTATCTCGAAAGGTTCAAAGTTGTCATCGCCCAAGTGACAGTACCCGACGATATCGCCATTCCAGCGCTTTAGAGTGGGCTCTTCTACGAATCCAGCCTCCAGGATGACCTCTACATCAATGAGCCTTGAACACTCGAAGATGCCCTCCACCGGGCTGCCAGATTCGCAGACGTGGAAGATAGAAAAGCGACCGTAATTAAGAAGACCGCCCAGAAAATTAACGTCACTAGGGAACCACCAAAGGAGGACTATGTCGAACCAAGGCAACACTTTGATAGGGAATACCAAAGGAAGGACAAGGGGAAGGGTCCCAGCACTTATCACATACGTGATCCCGTTGACCGATCCACCAATCGAGGCCCCTATGCCCAACCAACAGAACTGAATCGATGACCTCCTAGCAGGCAGTGGAATCGAGTCCAGAGTCCCGAAGATCAAGACGCCCAAGCTACTGTGAGTTCCACCAACGAACTGGGCACCCGACGTCACTATGCAGACATTTGCAAGACTTCCTCCTTACTAATTATAGAAAGGATAACCCAGAAGGCGGCATTCCACCATCAAGCCCATATGAAGGACGTCGCTCGGAGGAAGGTGCCATCAAGCAATTTGACTTCTTCGACACCAGACAAGATGGAAAGGCGTCAGACGACTCAACTACCAAATCAAATGACAGCGAAATAATGACAAAGGAAATGAGCTCCCTCCCTCTCGACTCAAGGTGGAAATGATCATGGGAGGTCTTGCTTCATGCGACGACTTCGTACGAGCTATTAAAGAAAGCGGGCGAAAAGCCAATGCAGCCCGCAAACACCCCGACCACGTCCTTCTGAAGCAAATACTGAGTGACGACCAGATCATTACCTTAGACCAATTCAATTCAATAGTGGTAGCAAAGCCGCACAACGATCCCTTGGTGATCGAACTTCGAATCTCTGATTGCGACGTGTCGAGAAGTCTGGCGACACTGGAAGCTCTGTCGACATAATCATTAAAGAAACTTTGAATAAAATGAACTTGAAGGACGTCGAGGTGAAACATTCTGTTCGACCACTAACCGGTTTCGACGGAGATACGACGATGACGATCGGGACTATAAAGCTACCACTCTTCATAAGTAGCATGACGACATGGATCAAATTCTTCGTCATAGACCGCCTTGCAATTTACAACCTGATCTTAGGAATCCCTCGGATCCACAAGATGAAAGCGGTCCCGTCTTTGTACCATCAGTACGTCCAATTTCCCAAAACTACTAGGATCTGCACGATCAGAGGGAACCAGCAGTTATCACGAAGCTGCTTCATAGCCGACCATAAACTACAAAATAAAGGAAGAACGTACATGATCGGCCAACTGACGACCTTGATTAGACAAGTTCACCAAGAGACCATTAAGAGCGTCATCCAGCAAGTAAGCATCAACCCCACCGACTCTGAGAAATGTGTCGCGGTCGAGTTAGACCTCTCGCCCGAGTACAAGCAGGAGCTCGTCTAGTTCCTCAGACAGAATGTATCAACTTTCGCATGGTCAACGGCCGACATGCATGGCATTGATCCAAACCTTATCTGCCACGAATTAAAAGTCGACTCCACCTATCGACCGGTCAAACAGAAGCGCTGGAAACTAGGTCCCGAGCATGCAAAGGCTGTAAATAACGAGGTCAAACGACTAGCAAATACCGGATCTATTACGGAGGTCAGGTATCCAGAATGGCTAGCTAACCCTGTGGTCGTTAAGAAGAAAAATGGCAAGTGGCGTATATACGTCGATTTCACCGACCTCAATTAGGCATGCCCCAACGATAGCTTCCCTCTTCCTTGCATAGAGCAACCTGTTGAGTCTACGACCGGTAACAAACTACTATCGTTTATGGACATGTTCTCCGGATATAACCAAATCTGTATGCATTCGTCCGATCGGGAAAAGACAGCAGTCATTACGGACCGTGGAACTTACTGTTATGAGGTTATGCTATTCGGTCTCAAAAATGTTGGAGCTACCTACCAACGGCTAGTCAATCGAATGTTCACCGATGAGCTAGGGAAAACCATAAAGGTATACATTGACGACATGCTCGTCAAATCTGTGGAGGCTAAAGACCACCTAAAATATCTGAGGACATGCTTCGACATCTTGAACGAATACGGAATGAAGCTGAATCCAGCCAAGTGTACGTTCACGGTAAAGTTAGGTGAATTCTTAGGGTACATCGTGACTGAGCGAGGGATAGAAGCAAACCCTAAACAAATCACGGCGATCATCAACCTACCATCCCCAAAGAATAAACGTAAAGTCCAACGGCTCACCGGTCGCATCGCAGCTCTCAACAGATTTATAGCCCGGTCCACAGATAGGTGCCTTCCTTTTTACCAACTGCTCTGAAATAACAAAAAGTTCGAATGGGATGAAGCGTGTGAGAAGGCATTCACCAAGCTTAAGAACTACCTGTCGACACCCCCGATCTTATCAAAACCCGAGGTTGGCGAAACTTTGTTTCTGTATATATCTCGGTGACAACGTCGATAGTTAGTAGAGTCCTGATCAAGGAGGATCACGGCAAGCAGCGGCATGTGCTCTACGTTAATAAGTCACTGGATGGAACCGAGATACTCTATTCCGCCACGGAAAAACTCGCGCTTGCCGTAGTCACTTCGGCACAAAAACTAAGGCCCTATTTTCAATCACACACTATTGTCGTACTTACAAACCAACAACTCCGCACCATGCTCCACAGCCCAAGCCAGTCCGGAAAGATGGCCAAATGGGCGGTCAAGTTGAGTGAGTACAATATAGAATACCGAGGATGAGCTAGCAACAAACCACAAGTGCTTGCCGATTTCCCGATAGAATTGTCACCCAAGCTTGTCGACGAAGCAACCACGCCCCAAAAATGGGCTTTATACGCCGACGGCTCAACGTCTAAGCATGGCTCTAGGGTCATGATAATGCTCGAATCACGAGATGGAAATAAAATAGAACAATCATTTCGTCTGGCGTTCTCAGCTTCGAACAACGAGGCAGAATATGAAGCGTTGATTGCTGGACTGCATCTCGCCAAGACTCTCAGTGTCAAGCTCATAAGTGCCTTCTACGACTCGCAGCTCATCGCAAGCCAGTATAGCGGTGAGTTTGAGGCAAAGAATGAACACATGGACGCCTATCCGAAAATTGTGCAAAAACTAGCCAAGGAGTTCGATTCTTTGAGCTCACAAAAATCACGAGGGGAGACAACTCATCGGCCGACGCACTCGCGGGCTAAGCATCAACATCCGACCCATCTCGCAAAGAATCATACTAGTCGAATACATCAAAACACCAAGCACCAGCCTTTCAAAAGGACAATTTCTGGCTGTCAACAACGAATCGATGGACAATGAGATCATCGACTGTCCACTTTCTGATCCAACTGACTGGAGAATTGAAATATGGTCGTACATCACCGATGGGATCATGTCTAACAACCAATGGGCTGAGAGACAATTAAAAGCACACCGCGCCCATTACATATTGCCCCACGAGCACCTCCTACGTTGCAGTACGAACGGTACCCTCCTCACTTGCATACATGGCGAAGAAACCGCCCAAGTAATGCAAGAGGTAGACCACGGCGCAGGTGCGAACCACTCAGGAGGACATTGGCTGGCAATCAAGATTCGGACACTTGGATATTCTTGGCCCACGATGAATACAGATTGCGAAAAATACACCGCTAGATGCGAACCTAGCCAAAGACACACCCCCTTCATCCACGCTCCAGCCGAACTATTGAGCTCGTCGGCCATGCCTTACCCCTTCATGAGATGGGCAATGGACATCGTCTGTCCATTCCCACCCTCTCGACAAAAACATTTTCTGCTAGTACTCACCGATTACTTCAACAAGTGACTGGAGGCAGAAGCGTACAACAAAATACAAGACTTAGACGTCTAGAAGTTCATATGGAAGAACATAATCTACCGCTATGGTCTTCCGTACGAAATTGGGACGGACAACGGACCCAGTTCATATCTCAAAAGTTGGAAGAATTCTGCGCAGGATGGAAAATTCCCCTCAGCAAGTCCACCCCGCGAAATCCACAAGGAAACGGACAATCCAAAGCCACGAACAAAACAATAGTCGCCGGACTAAAGAAGCGACTCGACGATAAAAAAGGCAAGTGGGCCAACGAACTCGACGGTGTACTTTAGTCACATAGGACAACACCAAGAAGCTCCACCGGGAAGACGCCATTCGCCCTATCACACGGAATAGAAGCAATGGCCCCCGTTGAAGCCTCCCCACCAAGCCTACGATGAACTAAGCTCCCAAAGAATCAACAACAAAATAACTCAATGATTAGGAACTGCCTCGACGAGGTTGAAGAGTTTAGAAACCAAGCCCTTCTCAAACTACAAAACTACCAACAACAGTCGGTAAAATATTATAATAACAAGGTCCACGGTTGACATTTCTCCGAGGGTGACCTTGTACTCTGCAAAGTTTTTGAAAACACAGTAGAGATGAACGCGGGCAAGCTAGGAGCAAATTGGGAGGGACCCTATATTATATCTAAAGTCGTGAAGCCCGACGTTTACGATCTGATAACAATAGCCAGATCGGCAATCCCTCGAAGCTGGAACGCCGTCAATCTAAAACGATTCCACTATTAAGAAGGCACTACAAGTGCTAACTACTTATCAAAAATATATATATATATATATATAAAAATCTATATACATATATATATATATATTACCAAATATCCGAACTACGGACTTCTTGATCCCCATTCGAAAGGGGTACATAGGCAGCCCTTAACAGGGCACAACTGTCAAACCAATAAATATATACGAACAGCGAGCAACTGTCTCAAAACAACCAGCCTCCAGCTAAGAGCGAGCTAGACCGACTTACCAGCAAGTCTGAACAACAGCGACATGACTGCAACCTCCCATCAACGAAAAGTGGCCTCAAGCAGTGAAGTCAGCAGTGACTAAAGCCTGCAGCAACAAACAAATAAAGCTGTCAAGAAAGTAAAACATTGATGTTGTGACAAGCATGACGAACAGAAGAAACATCCTACAAAATAGAAGTGACTACTCAACCTAACCACGGACTGACCAACACGTGGAAAGGAGAAGCACTGACACACTCAACAAAGGAAAGAAGTGACTACTCAACCCAACCATGGAGTGACCAACACATGGAAAGGAGAAGCAGTGACACACTTAGCAAAGATGGAGGTGACAACTCAACCCGACCATGCAAGGGCTAGCACATGGAAGGAAGCAACAGGTGCACAACACTCCCCCCTTTACCTAAATCCACTATAAATAGAGGAGCCCTCATAAGNTACCTAAATCCACTATAAATAGAGGAGCCCTCATAAGCCCAAAGAGCAAACAAACATAGAGCACCAAAAATGACGAGGCCACAGTCCGGGAAACATCCAACTAGACCTCCTGACGAACTGAAAGCAAGATCACTCTGCCACTTACTAGCGACCGCCACAAGACAACGAAGCAAAGAATCGCCATGGCGCTACCGTAAGAAGCAAAAAAGGCCGTGACGAACTCTCATTTAAACAACTTAAGGGAATTGGAACTCCCATTTAATCAACTTACCCACCACCCACCAAACCACCTTACTCGGCAATTAATCCACTGGAACAGACGACGAGTATCCCCGGGCATATCGCAGTAAGACTGGTCACCCAGCAACGAGATCGACACTCCAGTTGTTCATACCAGAAAAGTGGTACGGGAAACCATCTAGCTACGCACTCATAACAGCGTCTCACGCCCAACAGGAATCTCTCATCCAAGCTCCACATCCTCGAAGGTGGTTCCAGCTAGGAGTAGAAGAAAATTATAAGTGCATCCGCTAGCTCGACCTCTAACTCATCCAACAATCCAAGCCCTCGCCAACGATGATCTCGTCCGGAAGTCGTCATGCAGGACTCAAAGGAGCTAATGGATGAGTTGAGCAACGTCTCGCTCCCTTCCTCTTCCACAGAAGAAGAAAAAACACTCCAAACGCCATCCTTGGACACATGAAGAGCTCGCGCATACGAAGACTTTGTAAACGAGAAAATGTTTGATAGTCAATAAAATAACAAACTTCTCAATTACAATAGTAAAATACAAAATTTTATCTAAATTAAGAGCTTAACACTCTCTGTTACTAACGACGAGCTTATGCTTTGTCTGACTAAAAGGGCTTGCACCTTATGTAGGGCTTTACGCTCTCCGTCACTAACGACGAGCTTACACTTTGTCTGACTAAAAGGTCTTGCACCTTATATGGGGCTCTACGCTCTCCGTCACTAACAACGAGCTTACGCTTTGTCTAACTAAAAGGGCATGCACCTTATATAGGGCTCTACGCTCTCTGTCACTAACAACGAGCTTACGCTTTGTCTGATTAAAAGGGCTTACACCTTATATAGGGCTCTACGCTCTCTTTGACTAACGACGAGCTTACGCTGTGTCTGAATAAAAGGGCTTGCACCTTATATAGGGCTCTACGACCTCAAGCATCGCCTAGAGTTGGAGCTTGAAGATCTCCAGTAAAGAACGACGACCTCAAGAGTTGTTAAGAAAAACACAACTCGGACTTTGCATGAATGAAGGGACACACGACCTCAAGTATCACCCAGAGTAGGAGCTCGAAGTTCTGCACTGAAGAACGATGACCTCAAGCATCGTCAGACAAATCAAAACTTGAACTTTGCATGAATAGAGGGACCGACAACCACAAGCATCGCCCAGAGTTGGAGCTCAAAGTTCTCCAGTGAAGAACGAAGACTTCAAGAGTTGTCAAGAAAAACATAACTCAGACTTTGCATGAATAGAGGGACCGGCGACCTTAAGCATCGCCCAGCTTTGGAGCTCGAAGTTCTCCACTGAAGAACGACGACCTCCAGCATCGTCAAACAAATCAAAACTCACACTTTGCATGAATGCAGGGACCGACGACCTCAAGCATCACCCAGAGTTGGAGCTCGAAGTTCTCCACTGAAGAACGACAACCTCAAGCATCGTCTGAAAAATCAAAACTTGGACTTTGCATGAATGGAGGGACCGACGACCTCAAGCATCGCCCAGAGTTGGAGCTCGAAGTTCTCCAGTGAACAATGATGACCTCAAGTATCGCCAGACAAAAACACGGATTTTGCATGAATGGAGGCATTGACGACCTCAAGCATCGCCCAGAGTTGGAGCTCGAAGCCCTCTACTGATTGACGATGACCTCAAATTTTGTTTGTTGTAAACAAAGGACTTTGGACTTCATACACACTGAGATCGATGAGCTCAGGCATCGCCCAGCGTTGGAGCTTGAAGCTCTTCACTAGAAACGACGAACTCAGGATCGTCCGAGTAAATGAAGAGCTCGACACTCTTTCTTTTCAACTCAAAAGAAAGATCGACGCCCACCTATAAAACCAACAACGAAATATTCGTTATATTAATAGGAAGAACAACGGTCTTAGAGTACTTGTACGAATTCAAAACTCGAGTTGAAGGCCGACCTCATTTTCATAACAAAAAGACAGATTCGATTAAAAGGCTATTGACTAAAAGAAGTAAAAGACGACTACCCAGCATCATACAAAAAAAAAAGTCACCAAAAAGGTCCATCGCTTAAAATGAACGAGTACTTAAGCGAGTAAAAGCACCAAATTAACAACAAAAGAAGAAATAGAGAATCTATCATTTCTTCAAGTCCGCAGCTTGTTCGGCGTCGTTAGTGACCGCCTCGACCTGAATGGATGCGTTCTCTACTTTCTTTGTATTATCCAAAGGAGCCTCATTGCTTGCCGACAACCCCAGAACATCGTCGTCCTCCATATCGACGATCGTCATCGAGTCGATCTTGGCATCGATTGCAACCTTGTTTGATTCCAACTTCTTCATCGTCACCCCAGGAATGTTGACGCCCACAGTTAGCAGGATAGTAAGGCAGTAATGGGTTCCAACGATCTGGTTGAGCTCCCGAAGACTTGGTTGTGCCTTAACTGAGTCTAGGACGAATGCCAGCAGCCTCTCGATACATTCTGCCTGCTCCTTTGCAACCGCTTGGAGCTTGGTTCTCTCTTCCTTCAAAGCGTCACGAAACTTCCTTAAATGTATAAGTTCGTCGGCACACTTCTCGGACACCTTGTTAGCTTCAGCAACCAACTTTTTGTTTGTAGAATTTTGCTCTTCGACCGCTGAGTGACTAACGGCGAGCTCAGCAAGGGCTCTGCCATATTCACATTTCCAATGCCCGACTTCCTCAGAGGCCTCTCTTAGACAACCTTCGAGAGTAAAATTTTTTTTCCTTTCTGCTTCTAAATCCAAACGAAGTTTGTCCCATTCCGAAGAGCTTGCTTCTTCATAAGCGGACATCCTATGTCGTTAAGAATCAAATATACGACTGAAAATACCGACACTCTAGATAACATTGAGCCATAACAACGGTTAGTAGGTCGGCAACAAAATCCAAGATGCTCATAAATGTTTGAATAAATGAACCTAAAGAAAGCTTATCGCGAACTCCAAATAAGCCTAGCTGGGTTTGGCTTCCACGTTTGGTGAAAAGTTGGAACTAGAGCTCGCTACCCGATCAAGAAACTCCGCGCATTCTTTCCCGTCCTTAAAAAGGGAGACCTTATCGTCTCGACCAGCGGCAACACGAGCGTTCTTAGACCTTCTTACCAACTTCTCCCCTTCAGCTTCAACGCCAGATTTTCTGCCATGGTCGCCGTCCGACAGTGGCAGCTCGTGCGGACCCGACACATCGACAGCAATAGCAACGACCTCTTGGTTAGTGTTGGCACATTGAATGCTGATTATAGCACGACGACCTCCAGAGTTAGATGCGTTGCCCATACCGCGAGCGGGCTCCTTACCTTTCGAGGTCGAAGCAACGACCTTACGAGCCGGCGTAAAGCCATCTTTAGTCTTAGCACCCGAGTGCGGGCCCGTCTTTGTCTTCTTCAGCGCGGTCCAATACTGACCTCCATAGGGAATATCCGTTCTCGCCAAGCCCGTCACACAAGTCGGAGCAGAGTCGAAACCCTGTCTCGCTCTCTTTCGATCGCTTGACGCTGAACCTGAGAGACAAGCATAATAGTTGGGAAGCGTTGTATTGATCTTGCCCATCCACGAACTCGAGAAAACTGCAAAACAAAGCTGATCAAGACGCATCAAGAGATCGTCGAAACAAGGAAAAATGACCAAAGTGAAACAATACTTGTCCTAATAAACTCCAACTAACGACGCACTCTATCTCGGCGAACACTTGACCAAGCCACGGAACCTCGAAGAGGGTTTTTTTCGATATCCAAGTAAAAAGACTCCAGAATAGATTGGAATGGGTTATGACGAACTGAAAACAAAAAAATAATCAAAATAAGGTTACGAAAATACCAATGGTGAATAGATAAAGGCATAGGTGCGAACCGACGTTTGCGCTCCACTGATCACGTTACCGCCGACTAATATCGAGCACGAAGTACTTATTAATCTTAACATAAAAGTATTTTTGGTCCCAATGATAAAGCTTGTTACGGACACGAGCTAGGATGTTATAGCATTGTTTGAAAGGATAGTAATTGATGCCAGCAACCGAATCACAGCGAGTAAGGTTAGTGACTTCCTCAAAAAAGTGATGGTCGACGACCACTCCAGACTCGGCTCGTAGCACGAGTAGCACCACCATGTTACAAACAACCGAGGGCATCAATTGATAGAAAGCTAATCCCCGCTTCTCACAGTAGTCGATGAACACCTTCGGCAGTGGAAACCATAGGCTGGACTTCGTAAAGAAGTGCTCGTACAAAGTGACATACCCCGGAGGAGCTCGCCACGGCCGATCTTCGGGCTCCGGAACAACGAATTCTAGTTTATCGTCCATCTCACCCAACGAGCGCATCGTATTGAGCGATTTAAAGGTCGAGGTCGAAGGTTTCCCCTCTCCATCAAAAATCCGAACCACGTCACCATCGTGTTCGACAAGTTGACCTCCGAGTCCAGCTCTGCCATCCCGTTCGATGACTTCATCGTCCTCCTCTGCCTCATGATCGATGACTTTGGCGTCTACGTCCACATCTTGCTCATCGTCAACACCACTCGTCGGATTACCACCTCCAAGGCCTTCATCGGCCATAACATCCCTTGGAGAGGCATGTTGACCACCACCGACCTCCTCTCCCCCCAAACGATGATTCGACAAAGAGGACGAGGACCCACTCGAGGACGAACCCGAAGAACCACTCGAAGAAGAATTCGACGACAAACTCGAAGACATCGACCCTTTCAATTGCAAGGAGGAACAAAATCTATGACCACAAAGACGACCTATCAACGACCCAATTCTACCATAAGGAACCGATCGACGGCCGTGGAGCACATCGAGCGGAAAACAAAAAATAGAAGACGAGAAGGGAAGAGAGAAAGCGTACATGAGCTCTGAAGAGATGAATTGTGAAAAGAGAGGAAGGAATGAGGCGCCTTATATAGAAGAGGAATTGTGCCTTCCTAGGCAATAATTAAACCTAGGGGACTTTCCACCTTCCCCTTACTAAACCCCTGGAAAACCGAACCTGATATGATGGCACGCCGACCTCGAAGTCCACGCCCACACAGCGAGCGCCACGTGTTATCATCATTAATGTTCCAATTAAATGCCTTATTTACTACGGTATCTGAAATTCGACGAATCTGGGCATGTTGTAGGAGGAGGGCTTAACCCTAGAACTTTGGGCCTCATCCATATCAAGCCCACAGGTAGGAGCTAGGCCCATTAAGGAATATGGGCATGTTGGTCTCATTCAAACAGGAGATGCATCCAGCTAGCGACGACCAGAGACCTCTGAGGCCCAAGCAGCCATCTTAACAGTAATGGGCCTGAAACACAGGGGCCCTCCACGCAACGTGGCGTGTACTCAGGAATTGGAGAAAAGTCCACCTCGAAAGATGCACCGAGACTGAGCTGGGTAATATAGCTCCGCCGAACAGCTGATTTGACAGGTCTGACACAAAAGCACCGAGCATTAAATGCTTGGCACCTACTACGAGCCTAGGGGCCGCCTGAGCGCATTTAATGCTTGACCCCCTATTACGAGCCTAGGGATCGCCTCCCAGAGGTAGAGAGAGAAGAAGTTTCCTCCATAAAAGACGACCATTCACCAATAGAGAAGGGGATCGAAAAACTACAGAGCTAACCGGAATACTTGAAGAGCAACTACCGACGAAAATCTACCACCGTCTACCACCGCAGAGCTAATCGGAATACTTGAAGAGCAATTACCAACCACAATCTACCACCGTCTAACCTCCACCAGAATGAGGATCTCCGCACTAATCACTATTTACGATCTTTTAAACTTTATTTGTGCTCATATTAGTAGCAACAGAAGATTCTTGGCGAATCGGAATTCCTTTTACCTACGATTCTGTGAATTTATCATCACATTTGCACTAATCGACCAATCCGATTAGAATTTCTTCCTCCGCCATAGATTCCCGAGATATTAGATTCATAAAACCCCTCTCCAATTTGACTGACCCCAATTATACTATCGATTCCGCATCGAATTCGTTTACAAAACAACAGAAAGATAAGAAAGTCAGGTTTTCGGCTACCCGTTTGGTTCTTGGTTCAGGTCCGGGTTCAGATCCGGTTCTTTGAGTCCTAAATTTTTGTATCCGTTCGGGTATTTAGGCATTTTAAGTTTGTGTTCGAGTCTTTTTTTCGGGTCGAGTCCAGGTTCGATTTTTCAGATCCGATTTTTATGCCTTGGCCTAATAACATTTATTAATTGATAGTTTTGGAAAAAAATTTGCAGTTATTGTAAACATAGTTGGGCGGGGGGAGGGGGGGCCGTGGGGGGTTTGAGAACATGTGGATCATTTACTTCAAATTTTTTAAATTCCTCACTGAAAAAACTATCATATTGTTTTTGTTTTCGAAAATTAATCAAATGATAAAAAACAATTTCTAAAACATTACTTAAACAGTAACTCATTATTATTGTTAAATCAACAGTAAGTTAAAATCATGTTTTACTTTATTAATTAAAAAAAGAAAGAATTACTCAACTAGTCTAAATTAATACCTAAATGACTTATATAGTCTCCTCCAACCTTAGAAAAAAAAAACNAAAAAAAAAAAAAAAAAACAAACAATCTCCAATTAAACGTCTCACTTTCTCCACTTTCTTCTTCATGTTCTTCTTCTTCTCCGATTTTTCTATCTTCGATTTCTTCTTCTTCTTCTTCATCATTCTTCTTCGTTCTTCTTCATCTTCGTTCTTCTTCATCTTCGTTCTTCTTCTTCTTCGTTATTCTTCTTATTCGTCCGACCTGTTCGTTGTCTTCGGCGTCGACGGTTTGCGGCGATTCTAAAGTAGTGGACGACGGGTTTTGATGCGGTTGACAACGTTCTTCATAGCATTGGTCATGGCCGGTAATGTACTATCTTTCATTAA
>OVAX01003596.1:0-11180 GCA_900406405.1 Lepidium africanum | reverse complement strand
TTTTTTTTTTTTTTTTTTTTTTTGAATTTTGTGTTATATTGTGTGTGTGACTTCAGATTTAGTTTTGTGTGAGCTGTACGGATTTTGTTTGTGGGGGAAACTGGTTCTGTGATCTGTCTCGAAGGGTTTTATTCCCTTTCTTTTGATTTCGTTGTATCGACGACCCGAGTTCATCAGAGCTCCGGGTCTCAAGTGTTCTTTCAAATGGCGGCATCAGAGAGATCGATTGACCAAGGAGTTGACATGAGTTCTTCGTTCCTTCAGAAGTTCAGGCTCTACGAGACCCGCTCGGTGAAGATTCTCATTCTCATCATGATTGATTCTCTTGTTTGGGTGGTTTCTTTTGTGTTTTGCTGCATCTAGGGTTTAGGGTGTTTTTCTTTTCTTCAGAATTTGATTGAATCTGAATCCGTAGATTTTGTTATACTCACTATTAACTTATTTGTTAAGACAGAGCTTCTACATGATTGGAAGAGATAAAAACCGAACGTTTTGGAGGGTCTTGAAGTTAGACAGGACAGAGCCAACAGAGCTCAACATTTACGAAGATTCAACGGCTTACACAGAAGCTGAATGCTTTGAAACATTGAGAAGGATACATGAAGGAAACAGATCATCTGGTGGCTTGAAATTTGTCACCACTTGCTACGGGATCATCGGTATAGCATTAAATATCTTATTTCTATACTAGTTGTTTCTTTATTATTCTAATTTTGTAGCTTTGACATATCTTACCTCAATTGTTTCTTGTTCTAGGATTCGTAAGGTTCTTGGGACCTTATTACATGCTGATTATCACTAAAAGAAGGAAGCTTGGTGAAATTTGTGGACACACAGTTTATGGTGTAGCAAAGAGCAACATAATTACGATTCCACATGCCTCTGTGCTATCCAATGTGGCTTATTCTAAGGACGAGAAAAGGTCTTTTTATGTCACTTCTGCTTGTAAAATGAGATACATGTACCTCCGTATTTTTATCCATACATTACATTTTGAAATGATAAAGCTTTACCACTTGTATTTAGATTTTGAGACCATTCTGCAGTCTTTTTTTGTCTCTTTCTCTCTCTATTGTGTCTCTCTTTGATCTGCTGCTCAATAAGTGTGTCACAGGTTTCTATTAGACAAGTTAACTGTTGTTGAGGCAACTGTGATTGACTTCGTCACAGGTTCTTTTCAATTTGTCAGTTGCTTATTGGAGATAATCCAGCAGCTTAGAGTTTTCATTATTATGCTTTCCATTCTATTTATTCTTTAGTCAGGCAATTTTTGTTGCACTTTTTTCTTTTTTACTATTTCTAGGTATTCTTCCCCTGTCTGTACAGTGGACACACTTCTATTTGTTGTATCTATTTTGATATGTTATATGACAGAGGTATTATCAGAAAAGGGAGAGCTCATTTTTTATCTTCTTGTAATTTTATTTAATCTTTGTGTTATCTTGTATCTTTCTTCTTCAGACTATTTACTGTTCCAGGTTCTAAATCATGTTTCGTTTATTGTTTTCTTCTGTCATTCTTGGAAACTTTATAGGTACAAGAGGCTACTCTGCACTGTCGATCTCACAAAGGACTTCTTCTTCAGCTATTCCTATCACATCATGCATACACTTCAGAAGAATCTGTCTGATAATGCGGAAGGACACACTTACTACGAATCGATGTTTGTCTGGAACGAGTATTTGACTCGAAGGATGCGAACTAACATTAAGGATTGTATGTGGACAGTTGCCTTGGTGTATGGATTTTTCAAACAGGTATTACTTGTACTAATTGGTCCAATGGTTTCTGTTAATTTTTCTATCATTCAGAGATATGCAAATTACAAGCAGGTATAGAGATATTTTGACATCACGTTGAAAATTCTGTTGTCCATGTTGCTTGATTTTGAAAATTCCTGCAGCATGAGAGAAGAAACTGTCGTAAGAGTCTGGACAATTACCCACAGTCCCACACTATGTGGATGCCCTCTTATTTTTTCTGTCTTTTGATGCACATTAAAACTTGTTTACCTTCGGAATGGCTTTTTTTTTTGTTTTCAAATTTTAGGTTAAACTATCAGTTTCTGAGAAGAACTTTAGATTGACTTTAATTGCTCGCCGATCTCGGCATTATGCTGGCACAAGGTACAATCTCTCCACCTGAGCTTATTCTATCTCTGCCATCGATTTGGTTAAGCTTTAATAAATTAAGTCTTA
The DNA here is from genome assembly GCA_900406405.1 of Lepidium africanum. Taxonomy (NCBI): domain Eukaryota; kingdom Viridiplantae; phylum Streptophyta; class Magnoliopsida; order Brassicales; family Brassicaceae; genus Lepidium; species Lepidium africanum. The sequence goes on along the minus strand of OVAX01003596.1, from coordinate 8,982 downwards.
GTTGGGTCATAATCTTCTATCTTGTTCCCCAGATATCTGAAACGTGGTGTGAATGAGAAAGGCAGGGTAGCTAATGATGTTGAGACCGAGCAGATTGTTTTCGAGGATGCTCAAGATGGTAATCCCATCCGAATAAGTTCTGTAGTTCAGAACCGGGGTTCGATCCCTTTATTCTGGTCTCAGGAGACCTCACGCTTGAATATCAAACCTGATATAATATGTATGATCCTTGATTCTTATCATTTTTATTTGTTTTCATGTTTGCCTTTTTTGCTGATCTCATTTATATATGTAAAGTGTCAGCGAAAGATCCCAACTTCGAGGCAACCAGATTGCATTTTGAAAATCTTGGAAAGAGATATGGGAATCCAATCATCATACTGAATTTGATAAAGGTTGGTTTTCTAAATCTTCGATAGTCTAGAGGATACAAATTTTAACATATTCTCCCTGGCAACTCCTAATTTACTTGATTGAATAAACAGACGCGTGAAAAGAGGCCTCGGGAGACTATTCTGCGTGCAGAGTTTGCAAATGCAATTAGATTTATAAATAAAGGGTTAAGCAAGGAGGATCGTCTAAGGCCTCTTCACTGGGACTTGCATAAACATTCCAGAAAGTACAATATGGACTCCATCTCATATGCTTCTTTGTTTCTTTACTTTTTCTTTTCACATTTATTAGTGCAACAATGGGTTTTATTTACTGAAACTGGTTTTTTCTTTTACAGGAAAGGCACAAACGTGTTGGCAATTCTTGGCAGGTTGGCTACTTATGCACTGAACTTGACTGGAATCTTCTATTGTCAGCTAAATTCAGATCTAAAAGCAGATGGGTTTCAAAACCAGAATCCATCCACCTTGGAGTGAGTATCCTGTTTACCAATATTTTTTGTTATTTAGCTTCCCTGTACTTTCTTGCTTAGCACACTATGCATCTCTCTTGTATTCCTAGTATCTAATTTACATCCTATTGGTTTTTATTGCAGGAACAGCAACGGTGAATGTTCTACTTCTGATCTACCCATCAAAGATGACGCTGCATTAGTTTTGGCGGTTGAAAATGGTAGTGATAGTAAGAATGCTAAGGATAGTCGGGAAGAAGAAGCTACCATGTATCAGAAAGGAGTCCTAAGAACGAATTGCATAGACTGTCTGGATCGCACCAATGTTGCTCAATATGTCTATGGGTTGGTAGCATTTGGGCGTCAACTCCATGCTTTGGGATTGACAGAGTCTACTAAAATTGATCTAGACGATCCCCTTGCTGAAGATTTGATGGGAATTTATGAGACAATGGGCGATACGCTTGCCCTTCAGTATGGAGGATCCGCAGCACATAATAAGGTCTATCTCTTTGTTAGCTTCTCTGGTCATAATTTTTTTGTGCTTTTAAAAGTCTGTGGGCAAAATTGTTAACCAGTGATCTTATTTCTGGTGACAGATATTCTGTGAAAGGCGTGGTCAATGGAAAGCAGCGACTCAGTCGCAGGAATTCTTCAGAACTTTGCAACGTTACTACAGTAACGCGTATATGGATGCCGAAAAACAAGATGCAATTAACGTGTATGCTGTGTTAAAACCTTTTCGATTTTCTGTTATCTCTCTGATGAAAAAGTTATGTGACTTTTAATTTGTGTTTTTCCAAAGGTTCTTGGGATACTTTCAGCCTCAAGCAAATAAGCCAGCGCTATGGGAACTGGGTTCTGATCAGCATTATAATGCAGCAAGATTTCTTGCCAATTCTGTACCAGATAATTCGAGGTATATTTCCTGGTTATTGAGACATTTGAACGCAAGTTTGATAAAAATTTGGTGTTCATTAGAGACACTTACATTTCATTTGATCGCCTTTAGGTCTACGATGAAACGATCTCTATCAGAAAGTAGCATCCTTAACGAGAGCAGTACAGCCGCGTTAGGACAAGTTGCTAGACATGGTTTAGCTGAAAATGATGAAGAGATTAAAGGTCTTTCGGATTCAGCACCTGAGATCTCAACGTCTGAAACTGCCATGATTGCTGCTAGTATGAGGTATAAAAAGACAGCTTATTTAATTTGTATGACATAAGTCTTAAACTTGGGTTGTTGTCAGCTAAATCTGATGTAATGACTTTGTTTGCAGTGCTCCACCACCGGTATTAGAGGAATTAGGGTTAGAAGATATTCTGGAAAACGATTGCTTCTGCTGTGATGGGCATGGTGAGCAATGTACATGTGCAAATTTGGATATAGATTGGGTTTCCTCTTCAGGAAACTCTTGTGAAGACGAGAGTTACGGAAGGTAAAAAAATTTTGAATTCTATCTGTTAGGAATATCTGATTATTGTTGTTATCAACCAACAATGTTCTCCGAAGTCTGACATTTATCATTCGTGCAGATCAACAGTAGTTAGATCCTTCGAAACCATCTCTGCAAGTGCAAAAATAGAGTCAGAAATTTGTGTTGTTGAACCTGATTCCGGCAGTAGAAAGGTAAACAGAACCTGAACCACAAAACAGCCAGTGATTAGTTATTACCAAGAAGCAGCCTTTGATGCAGAAATAATCTAATATTAAACTTCATTACAGGGAGACGACGAAGCCGTTTCTGGGATTCCTGAAGGTTATGTAAGGTGGGTGATGGATGAAGAAGGACATTTCTGGTGAGAACAAAGACAACTTATAATTGATTGAAAAAAAAAAAAGAACAAAAAAAAAAAAAACATACCTTTTAGTGAAGAGGAAGAAAGAAAGGAGTATGAACGAAGAAGATAACTGAAGAAGAAATACTAACCGCCGCTAATTAATTAATCGGATTTGAAAGAAGAAAATAAGTGAAAAGGGTGAGAGAGCGGAGACAACAGAGAGGATAAACTTGTAAATACTTTTACAGAGTACATGATAATTATGAGCATAAGCCAGATATTGTTGAATTTTTTTTTTTCTACTTGGAAACTTTGAATTGACTGCAATAAAACAGAGTACGTTCATAATTCATTCCTCTATAAAATTTTAGCTGCTTATAGTTTTGGGCTAGACGTGTACGTAAAGAAGACACATCATATAACATGTAATGAGGGTTTTGTAATACTTAAAAGCATTACAAATACAAACGCATTCTTAGATGCTTGTACGAAGAGGTCAAGTTCTGGTTCATTTAATAAGAAATAGGGGGTGGGGTTGGTAATAGTGATTAGTGGTTAATAATTAGATAAACAAGTTGTTGGTGTCGTGGATTTTGACGCGTTTAAAGCTAAAAAGCACATCTTTCCAAATTTTGACGGTGACGCAAGACCTCCGAAAGCCACAAACACATTCATTAGAACCTTCTGGTGAGCTTAGCCTCTCATAAAATTATCTGCCAATCTCAAGTCTCAGCCGCAACATCTTTCATCACCATACAACGGTTTCCTCCAATTACCAATATGAAATATGGTACATTCATATATTTCACCCTGTTTTTTTTTCTTTTACTATATATTTTTTCAGACAAAATCTCATTCATATTTCAAACTAACCCAAATCTAAAAAAAATACTATACAATTATTATTATTTAAAAAAACAAATAGATCAGTAAGATATAATTTATAATTTAAATCTTATATATTAAAGGGGAAGACACTTTCATCATTTAGACTATGTTTAAAACTTTAAGATAAAATTTAACTTATGATTCATAACAACCTTAAAAATAGGTTAACGTACATTTTATTACAAATTTCTAAAAATTCAAATTTAATAGATAAATCTCTAAAAAAAACTAAATCATAATAAAAATATATCGGTTACAAATTCGGTTATTAAATCTATTATGGTTCGGGTTTAGATTTGATTTTCTAGGTACATAGTTTACGATACATTTAGTACTTTATCGAGTTTGGTTCACATACTTTGGTATTTTTGTTATTTTGGTTTAAGAAATATTCAGATTTTTTTTTCCGTATAGAGTTTGGTACGGTATAGATCGAGTTCGGGTTCGAGTATTTTTACATAAAAAATTAAAAAAAATTTAAAAATCTAATAGAAAAACTAAAATTTGATTCTTGATTTGGTTCTAATTCGGGTTTGAGTTTGGTTTTTCAAATATATAGATTTAGGACTCATTGGGGTATTCTATCATGTTTTTTTTCGGGTTCGGTTCATTTGATCTGGGTTGATTTCGATTCGTCTTTAAAACAATATCTAGAAAACTATATTCAAAATATCAACATGGATCTAAAAACTAAATGAATAATTGAAAAAATAATCAAATTCCACACTGTAGCGTGGGTATAATCCTAGTACTCTAATTAATGTCTGATAAAATTCGAACTCATTATCTAATGTAGCTAGATACACTCACTGGGGTTGACTAGCTCCTTCTAGACATATAATCATCTTTTATATAATAAAAGTATAGCATTAATTTAATCACCATATTATATTTATTTGTTTTGATTTACGAAGTACAGTAAAAATTCTATAAATTAATAATATTAGTATTTTGAAAAATTATTAATTTAGAGAGATATTAATTTATGAGGAATTTTAAGAAATATCATTTTCAATGTGCGTCTTCACAAAAATGTCCATTGGAATTTGTCTTTTCAAAAAATGCTCCTCTAATAAAAAATGACGAAAATACCTTCAAAAATTTTTTAACAAATTTTTTTTTAATTAATTATTCAGAAAAATAAACTTTTCCCGCAAAAAAAAATTTCCCACCAAAAATGTTTTTTGAAAAACAAAATTTAAAAAAAAATTTATGGAAAAAAAATTTTCCCTCCAAAAAAAGAAAATTCCTGCCAAAATTCTTTATAAGTTCGCTTATAAATCTTTACAAAATTTATAAACACCTTATAAATTTTTATAAACACATTATAAATTGTTATAAACACCTTATAAATTTTTCTAAACATCTTATAAATTTTTTATAAGCACCTTATAAATTTATAGGATACGTTATAAATTTTTATAAACTCTTTATAAATTTTTATAAACAACTTATAAATTTTTAATAAGTACCTTATAAACTTTTATAAGTACCTTATAAATTTTTTATAAACACATTATAAATTTTTTATAAACACCTTATAAATTTTTTTGGCCGTAAAAGTTTTTGAAAAATAGAAAATATAAAAAATAATAATATAATGGTATTTTAATCTTTTTCCACAATGAAACAGTGATGAAAATATCCCTTATGGGGCATTTTTGTAATTGCCCCTTAATTTATTTATAAATTAATATTATTAATTTATAGTATTTTTTGTTGTAAAATATTTTTTTTAAAAAGATAAATAGAGACCATTTTCATATTCATGTTTTGAAGGTTATAAATTTTATAATTTGAAACTAAAATTTTTAATATTTAAAAATCAATATTTTTGACCATAAATTACAAATACTACATATATAGTTCAAATTTATGATTAATAACATCAAATATCTTAATAACCTGATCATTATGACTTTATATAATAATATAAAATATATTTATAAAAAAGTGCTAATACAAATAGATATATTATGTAGATATAATTGATTATATATAATGATTATAAAAATAAATATGGGTTTGAAACTCTAAATAAATGTAGGTATAAAACTATAAATAAATGCGGGTATAAAATTTTAAATAAACAGGGATATTACAAATGAAATGAATATGAGTCTAATGACGTAAATAAACATGGGTCTGAAACCTATATGACACGAGTTGAAAAAATTTATATATGAAAATTGTAATGCTTCAAAACTTAAATCAACAGAATTCGAAAAAAATCATTGTGCACAAAAATTGTTATCACTATAAATTGATTTTGATATATCAAATATATATAAAATTAATAAATTTACATATACAAATCAAATCGTAAAAAATATTAATATCACATACTATAAATAAATTAAAATAACTATAAATATATGTTGATTTGTTTACAAAAACATACTCGTGAACAGCATAGGACATCTAGTATATTAATATTGTCGATTTTTATGATTATTCTAGAACTGTTTATTGTTATCCAAAAGTCATAAAATTAGTAGCCAATTGGAATCATTGAATGGACCTAAGTCCTAACATAAATCATTTATTAAAACAAGTTATTATTGAAAACATTAAAAAACAAGCAGATATTTATTTCTGGAGAAGAATCATTAGTTTGACGAAAAACGAAGAAGAAGATAGGAGTATTAGTATTAGTTTATTAATTAATAAAAAAATAGGAAAAGGAAAAGGAAAGTACTAGGAGGAAAAAAATCTAGCAAGTGGTAAAGAGGTTCTGGAGACTTCCATTCTCTCTTAGCGTCATTACCAGATACAGAGGAGAAAAATAAGAAACCCTTTATTTTTCCCTCATGTCTTCAAATTTCTTCTTTGATCCTCCTCTACGACACCAATCTAACCCTAATCTTTCTCTAACATTTCCCCTTAATACCGTTGTTTCGAATCAGTCGAGCCTCTTTTAACACACTACATCCCAAGTTTGTTTAAAACTACTGCTCTGTTTTTGGAGGCTTTTCTTCCTTTTTGCGTGGTGAAATTTGTCGAAAACACGATATTGTGTTGATTTGGGTTTGTATCTGGAGAAGAAATTTTGGTATGGCGTCGAACAGTAGCGAGAAAAGTGACGAGAATCTGTATGCTATTCTGGGTTTGAACAAGGAATGTACAACCACAGAACTCCGCACTGCTTATAAGAAGCTTGCTCTTGTGAGTTTCTTTATCAGGTTCTTTTTTTTTTTGATATTTGAATTTCGTTTTTGTTCATGGACAATGAATGATTCTGTTTCCCCTCGTTTTGGACTTATTGCATGTTATAGCAAATTGATCTGTTTTTCTTAGTTTAATCAGATAGATCGTCGATGCAATTTTGGATTCTCTTTTTTTATAACGTCTACTCCGATCGATTCCGTGATTCCTTTTCTGGTTAAACATCGATTGAGATTGAGATCATACCTGAGCTAATAGTTTTGATTGAGAACTGAGTTTGTATGCATTTGTAAATTTTTAGAATTGGCGCTGAAAATTGATTGAGAAATTTGATTATATATTTGGAATCAGAGATGGCATCCAGATCGTTGTTCATCAATTGGGAACTCGGAGTTTGTAGAAGAATCGAAGAAGAAATTTCAGGCAATCCAAGAGGCCTACTCTGGTAATTTCATTACCATCCAATTCTTTATTAATTTCAGTGAACAAATGGGAACAGATGATTGGATGCAGGAGATCCTCTATTATTTCATTGTCACTTGATATAATTCTTTTTTATTTTACTATTGTGAAAAGTTATCTGATTGAGCTTTTCTCATGGGCACACAGTTCTGTCTGACTCCAACAAGAGGTTCCTGTATGATGTTGGAGCTTATAATAGTGATGATGTTGATGACCAAAACGTAAAGTCCCTAATTAATTTTTTACTTTCACGAGGATATTCAATTTTCTACCTTTTCGCAAGCTTTGAATCTAGCCAGGGCTACTTTTGGATTAAATTCAGTGGGTTTTGTGTTGGAAATTTCTTGTGGAACATACCAATAGTGACAATACATGCTTCTCATGACATGTCCATGTGTCTTTAACTCCTCATTATTCTTTTCCCTCTGTGGTTATTAAAGCTGTAAAAAAATATGCAGTGATAGGTTGTCGTTGTTGTGCAGGGAATGGGAGATTTCTTGAATGAAATGGCGGCTATGATGAATCAATCCAAGCCCAGTGTAAGCAGGCTGCTTTAGTTTTCGATCAATTCACTAGGATACCATTGAATTGCACCGAGTGATGTATGAGATGTTGGTTTGCAGGAGAACAATGCAGGGGACAGTTTTGAACAACTACAGGATCTATTCAATGAGATGTTTGAAGGAGACGCTGGGGCATTCACATCACCATCTTGTTCCACTTCAACTTACACTTCTTCTTGTAGTTTTGTATTTGGTACAAATGACCAGCGGTCATCGTTTGAGACAAGTTCAATGGGAATGAATGATCCTTTCGGATTTGACTCCAGAGCTCATACCTTCTCTTTAGGGGTAAAAGAATCTAAATATCTTTTCCTTTGACAGTCGCTTATTGCTTCTTCTTGTTGATAAATGGTTTTGATGGAAAAAGCAGGTGGACCATCAGCAAGACTTCAAAAAGGGAAAGAACAATAGTGGAAGAAGAAACAGGAAAAAGAACAACAATGTTCCGTCGGCTGCTGGTCACGACACGTCCTCGTCAAACAACTATGGAGTCCCCACCTCATAGCCACTTCTCACCATATTTTTGCTAACTCATCTCCACATTTGTCGACTTGTCACATAGACAAGATGAGTGGTTCTTGTCTTTTCAACGAGGATTGCATCAAAACTCAAAGCCTCGTCGTTTTCTATACCACTCTCGAAGCTTCTTTTTTTTTTGTGTTCTTTCTTTCTCTCTTCATTATCATTGAATTGTTGTATCCTAAACAAAAGAATCGATAAGATCGTTGGGATCCCTTAATCAACTGCTTTATGTTGATCAAACACAGTGTCCTTCTATAGCCACTGATTGTCTCAGCATGTGATCGTTATATACATACATAAATGTCCACTATCGTTTGGTCCATTCAGTCGGATCTTCCTTACCAATCACTAGGGTCGAACCTTAATTAAAAGTAGAACAGTTGTGAAAAGTCCAAGTATAGGTGGGTGAACTCACGTGAATCATGTGAATAAATAGATTATAATATGATTCCGACAAGATAAGATAATTTAAAAGGTTACGAGGTTTAGTTGTCTTTGTAATTAATGGAATCCGACTATCTGAGAACTTCTTCTTTATTCTAACGCCGGTGAACAACTAACTCTCCTCATCTTCTTTATTCTTTAGTGGAGAGGTAACGATGGCTATATTGGGATTTGCAGAGAGCCAGAAAGTTATGAGAAGGCTGAGAGTGTGAAGCTTAGACAAATGGTGATGCTGGAGAATGAGAGAATGAAGTGTTGGGATATACGCACTATACTCACACGGCGCAGCGGAAATAAAATGCCAGAGAATAT
>OVAX01003595.1:0-18477 GCA_900406405.1 Lepidium africanum | reverse complement strand
ACTTCACTCTCCTCACAAGCCCATCTTCATCTTATTACTGCAACTCGCCATTCATACTGCTGTTTGCTTACTCTGTTTCTGCATTTTACTTAGTCATTTTTATGCCTATTTTCCCTGTTTATTTAGTTTTGCTTTCTAAGTTGATTGTGACAGAATCAAATACATCCACTGTTTTCATTGAATTTGCTTGAGCTAGATAGTCATCCGCACCCATAGTGCTAGTATCACGCTTTGGTTCGATAACCTTATATACTATAAGGATTTGATAACCGGACTAAAAATCTCTGTTATCAGCTTCTTCATATTTCTCGAGTTCTTCATCTTTTTTCCTTTGTTTTCTGGACATACCTAATTTATTCGGATTTATAAGCTATATTCTTAAACCTTATAAAACAAATTTCAATGATTCAGAGATCTTGCTTTTCGTGTTCATTGTTGTACTTGGTTTTTTCTATTTTCTTCATATACTTTTTTATTTATATTTATAAGGTTCTTTATAAATAATATTAAACGTTTAACAAATCATTTTTTCTTTTTTTTTCTTTTTTGCTTTGTGGTATGATTATGTAATCTTTAAATCATTTTATCAAATTCAGAAAAATTTTACAACCATTGAGAGATCTTGCTTTTTGTATTCATAGTCTATACTTGGTTTTTTCTATTCTCTTCATATACTTTTTATTCATATTTATAAGGTACCTTATAAATCATATTAAACGTTTAACAAATCATTTTTTTTTCCTTTTTTTGCTTTGTGGTATGATTATGTAATCTTTAAATCATTTTATCAAATTCAGAAATTTTACAACGATCCAAAGATCTTGGTTTTCGTGTTCATTGTCTGTACTTGTTTTTTTCTATTTTCTTTATATATTTTTTATTCATATTTATAAGGTATCTTATAAAACATATTAAACGTTTAACAAATCATTTTTGTTTTGTGTTTTTTTTTGTCTTTTTTTTGCTTTGTGGTATGATTATGTAATCTTTAAATTATTTTATCAAATTCATATTGTTCTAATTTTGTTTCTTTCACTCACTCACTTGTTCTTTTTCAGATTCGATGATTCAGTTGTATTGTGTAGCTGGAGTGTGGAGTTTCTCAAACTCCTCTGTTTGGGAGTTCAACCTGGATGTTGAAAGGGGAGCTTCTTTGAGTATTATTGATGAAGACATCAATTTCCACGACTTGGCATCATTGATTTTTGAAGATTTTGGGCTCAATTCTTTTTCACATATTGTGAAGCTTAGCTAATCTTAGGCTCCTAGTGCATTCTCTGCCCCAAAGGAGTTTCCACCTTTGTTTATTAGGAATGCTAGGCAATTGAGAGTATTCATTCAAATGTTTTTTGAGAGAACAGATGATACCCACTTACTATCAGAGATAGGATATATAACATCAGCATCAAACAGCTTAAGTATTTCCTTTTTCACTACTTCTCTCAAGTTAGGGTTCAACCTCCTCTGGGGCTCTATGCTAGAGTTNCAACCTCCTCTGGGGCTCTATGCTAGAGTTAGATTCATTTTCTAGATGAATTCTGTGAGTGCAAAAGCTAGGCGAAATTCCCTTAATATCAGCGAGTGTGTAGCCTATAGCTCTCCTAAAACGCTTAAGTTCAACAATCAACATGTCAAGTTGTTCATCACTCAATTCATCACTTACTATAACAGGGTATATCGAGTTAGGGCCTAAGAAAACATACCTTAGCCCAGCAAGATGTGGTTTCGTCTCCACTTTACGCGCTTTCAGCTCAGACCAGTCGTTGGTCAAGCCTAGAGTTTCTGACTCGTCACTATGCATGGCGAGTTGGGACTGAATGATGGGCTGAGTGAGTTGCAATTCTAGACATTCTAAGCTTGTAACCTCATTCTCTGATGTTTTGGGTTCTGGGCTTGCTTCTGTTAGCTCTTCTATCACAAATGAGCTTAGGACTAGTTTGTGAATGTCTAGAAGTCTACTATAAAACTCAGCTTCAACCTCTAAATACCCGTCACTAGCTGGCTTAGTCAAGGCTATTTGCAATTGATCTTCAGCTGCCAATTCCTCTAACAACTCGTCTGCTAGCTCGTCCATCTGCTCGACCCATAATGCTTTGACCTCAATAGATGGCTTCTTCATTGCATCCTGGACGCTAAACTTCATCTTGAAGTCACGTCCCAGATTCAGCTCAATTTCTCCCTTTGGGACATTAATCACTGCACCAGTTGTAGCTCGGAATGGCCTTCCAAAAAGTAAAGGGTTTCTTGGTTCCTCATCCATCTCCAACACGACGAAGTTTGTTGGTATATCTACATTCCCAACTCTGATTGGTAAATCTTCCAATACTCCATGAGGAACTCGAACTGACCTGTCTGCCAAAATCAATGTGATCCTGCAATGCTTAAAATGGTTGAACCCCAGCTTCTTGGCTCTGGATGATGGCGCTAACCTCATGAGTTAAAGCTACTGTTCCCTCAACTTCAGCTGTCTTTTCTTTGACTGCATCTTTCAAAAAATTTTGATAAGGAGGCGTCATCATAAAAACATCAAATATGGGCATTGTAAGCTCAGTCTCTTGGAGTGGTTTATTGAGTAGGGTGTTGCACTTTGCAGTGACATTTTCTTTAGTGGCTCAGTGAACAAAAGTGTGGGTTTTGGAGGTGGCAGGGTGAAAGGCTTGGGTTTCTTGGTTGAAACACAAAGGTTTTGAGAATTGGATGGGTCAGTTGACTAAGGTGACTGGCGAGTTGGGATCTTATACTCAGAAGTTGTCTGTTGCTCAGGTGGGATTTGCACAGTATGTGGTTGAACTCGCTGATGTGCTTGGCGAGTTTGGCTAGCAAGCTTGGGAGAAGGAATTGAACTCTCGTTATTTTCTCTGCTTAGGCTATCGCCCCTTCCTGAATAATACTATCCTTAGTATTAGAATCATCTCCAGCTCTAACTATTAGCTTAGTGCCACTTCTTAGCGTAATGGCGTTAGCGGTGGTCTGTGTGTGAAGTGAAGTGGCGAGTTGGGTATTGAATGCAGCTTCATTCACCTCTTGTTTTTGTTCAACCATGTTGAGTCTAGCTTCCAATGCATCGAACTTCCATAGGAGGTGGCTGTTTGACTTTTCTACGCGTGTGCTAATGTCTATTAATTTGTGATTAAGCACTGCAACTGAGGTTTGTTGTCCATGTAGTATCCTTAGTTGGACAAGTTTGAAGGTTGTCTGTGCGAGTCTTTTCTGGACCCTGTTTGTGGATGTAGGACACCTCCTCAACTTGAGCAGCTACTGTATTGTTGAACTTCGTGGCATCTGGAACTGAATGAACCTCTTTGACTTGGCGAGTTAGTAGCTTGTACAATTTATCATTCATTTTCGCCAACACCTTGCATTTGAACTTGGACTCTTTTTCTTTCATAGGAGGACTATCGAAATCATCACTATACCATTCAGCTGCTTGAGCGAGATTTTCAATGAGAGCACTCCCAGCAGTCAAATCTAGGTGTAGGAAATTACCAAGGCTTGCTGTGTCTAAGAGTATCCTAAACCTAGGTAGAAGGCCAAAGTGGAATCTACTAAGCAGAGCTTGTTCGGTATAACTATGATGTGGGCATTGTAGTTGGTACTGTTTGAAACGCGTCCAAGCATCAGAAATTGATTCAGAGGGTTGTTGAACGAAACTAGAGATATCATTCTTGATCTTGGCAGTACGTGAGTGAGTGAAAATTTTTCCCAGAAACGCTGCTTTACACCCATCCCAGGTGGTGATAGTGCCGTGTGGTAGGTTCTTCTCCCATTTTTTAGCTTTGTCTGTAAGAGAGAATGGGAACAACCGTAGCTTGAAAGCATCTTCACTCAAGCCCTGCGGACTGGATAGGCTACAGAGCCTTTCAAACTCGTCGAGATGGTCCAAGGAAATTGGTGAGTTTGAATCATTGAGAGTACTCCACTTTTTATTCCAAATGTAGCAGCGGAATCTTCAGGTGGAGTTATCCCATAGCGTTGAGTGTGAGGCCTAGGCATATCTCCTTCTCCTATAATCTGTGGGATATGAACAGGCGAAGTGGGTGGGGTAGGTGGTGTATCTTGTGATTCCTCTTATATGGTGTCTTCCATATTGCTTCAGCCTGTCAATTCGCAAGGTGTTTGTTACAGCAGAGACCCAGAATGTAGAGATACCCGGTGAGTTGGCTAGACGAGTTGAGTAACCTGAAACACACCAAAAAGAGAAGAAGCATGTCTAGACACTAGTTAAGGCACAAAAACAATAAAAACTTGATCCTAGAAAGTTTTTGACCTTAAGTGTAACAATCAAACGCTTATTTGGCAACGGAGCCAATTTGCTAACAAGATTTTTTGTCCGGTTATCAAATCCTTATAGTATATAAGGTTGTCGAACCAAAGCGTGATGCTAGTGAATGGAAGTGAATTCACTATGGGTGAGGATGACTATCTAGTTCAAGCAAAAACAGGCAAAACAAGTGAATGGAAGTGATTATGTCACAATCAACTTAGAAAGCAAAACTAAACAAACAGAGAAAACAGACATAAAAATAACTAAGTTAAAAACAGCAAAGCATATCATCAAACACCTTTCTGATAATCCAATCTCTTGGGCCACAATGAATCATTCCTAAACTAAACCTAAGCCAAGCATATCATCAAACACCTCTCGGGTAGAGATAGCCTACGAATCAGATTTTGAGTGATCAAGTCAAAATAAGCAAGAATAATATTCAATCTAGCACAACCTATGACAATAATCAAACACAAATATCACAAACCCAGAAAACTGCCTAAATCTACTTCATCTCCTTACTAAGCCCTAAGAAATCTACTCACTACTCATTGAATGAAGAACAACAAACCCAGAAAGCATGATTAAAGGCATAAAAAAATAAATGAAAACGAGATCTACCAACCTAAGGTGAGATTCAAGCTAAAATCATGAATTTCATAAGAACACTAAGAACAGCAAAGAGAAATAAGAAGGAGGCTGAGAGAAATCAGGAATTTACTCAAAGAGGCAAAAACTAAGTTAAAACTTGGATCCCCATTTTCAGCTAAAACAAGGGTATTTATAGGGCTTAAAACGTGGAAGCCCTAATTTTAAGTCAACAAAAGTAAAGAGTTGGTCAAATAAAAAGAAGTCGGTCTAAATTGCTTCAAGTGTCTGGCGAGTTGAAAGGGTCGAGTTCAGCATACTTCAGCTCCAGCAAATGCTCAATCTAGGCTGCACTCATCACAACTGGCGAGTTGGAGTGGCTCAGCTTCAAAAACATGAATTTTGGCTAAGTCTGGAGTGTTGAACTCACCATTGTCAGGTGGGAATGGGTGGCAAGTTCAACCATGAAAACTTGAAGATTTGGCTAAGTGCTGAGGCTTGAACTCGCCTGTGTCAGGTGAACATTGGTGGCGAATCCAGCCAAGAAAATGTGAAAATTGGCTAAGTCCTTAAGCTTGGATTCGCCAATGCATGGCGAGCTGAACCTGAAGAGTTCAGCTAAAAAGTGTATTTTTGGCTAAGTATGGAAACTGAACTCTTCACTGCTGGCTGACTAAGGCTGCTAATTGGAAATCTGGCTCAGGAGTTTGGCACTATGCATTTTCACTGGCTTGGGCTCTTCAGTTTCAGGCCTGACTTGCAGTCTTCAGGCTTGTTTGCTCCAAAATGCTCCGAATTGACCCAAAGTGCTCCAAATTGCTCCAAAGTTCCTTAAATGTTCCAAATGCTATGCAAATGCAAGAATCATCCTAATTGGACTCTAAAATGCATAGTATAGAATGTGAATGAATGCAAACAAATGCAAACTATGAAGCTAAAATGGGCAAAATGCATGAATATCAAGTTGGCAGAACTGAGTTGCCACTCGCCACACACTTCGAGTCCTGGGTCCGAGTCACCTCAATTGTGCTTCTCTGAGTGTTAACTCACCTTGGGATGGTGAGTCGAGTGAAAGAGTCGAACTGAATCGGGTCCAATTTTGCTCCAAACTTGTGTTTCTCCTTCTAGTCTAAGTCTATGATGCTCCTCAATTAACCTGAACAACTCCATATGCAACATGTATGCAATATGAACCTAAACGGGACTATATAATGATGAGAATGTTATGAATATGGATGCAATGTACACTAAATGACGCTTCTAAATGTGCTAAAATGTAGACATATCAACTCCCCCAAACTTAGTGCTTACTTGCCCTCAAGCAAGTGCATCGAACAAATAAGGAAGAGAGGTTGCAATGTTGGGATTTCAAAGCCAAACCTGGTGATTAGAGTGCTACAATCAATGTTCTAGTTGGCAATTCTAAGATGCAATTCAAACAACCTTATTTGAAGGTTTAGCCATGGCATTCACAAAACTGTTTGAACTCAGCCTCAACCTACATTTGCATTCACTTCAACCAATCCATTTAACATTCATTGAGCAGGAAGCCATGAATCTAACTATGTAACATCATAAAGCTCATTTGGTCAGGGGTAAAAGCTAAGAGATTAAAATGATCTCTTTGAGAATCTGGTCAATCAATGCAAAAGGGATCACTCTATGAAATGGATTAGGCTTCAGCATAATGCTAAAGGTGAGAACCAATAGATGCATACAAAAGCATGACTCCATCTACCCATGCACCCAATTCGATCTCAACTTATCCAATCTAAACTCAGAAAATGATCCTTGTCTACCCAATTCACTCAAGGCTTCTTCTTTTCCAGCCACCAAGATCATAATCTTAAGCTTCTTCCAATCATAAATATAAACTGTGACTTCTAGCGGTTTGGGACTTATACACTTACAGCTCTTGGTTTTTTTCCTTCTTAACCATAAGACTTGTTTTTTCTTTTCCAATGCTTCTTAGAACCTTTATTTTACTTTTTGTTACCCAAAACCTTTACTAGAACACTTCTTACTTTCAGCATTTTCTCCCATTAGACTCTCCTTAGCTTATACCTTTCTTTCCATTTTTGCTCTTTTCATTTTTGTCCCTGCTTAGACACAAGCATTTCACACCCAAAATCAAACCACCTAGTCCTAAGCTGGTCCACAAATCGTGGACCAGCATCTACATGAAGTCATGCCCTTGTCGGCTCTCACCTAACACGTTATGCCAAGTTAATCCGAAAAGGAGGCCTCACATACACACAACAAGCAAATGATAGTCTGAAATGAGGTAAAGTGCTTTGTGGGAAACTACTTGGATTACCAAGATAGATGCATGATGGAAAAGAAAATCCAAGTATTTTATACAATCCACAAGCTCTATTATGATGCACAGGTTTGATAGTTACAAGTCAGGATTACGGTTATCACTTAGTATGGAAAGGCATTAGATCACAACATGTTTCAACTAAGGCATGAGATTCATTCAGAAATTCCTAGCATGGTTCAACTTTCACTTTCAGAGCAAGAATGAATGCAGCCAACAACTACCAAAAAGGGCAGTGAGTCTAGCAAGTCTAACAGCAAGTTAATGGTAGCAGAGTCCTAATTCCCAATGCATATCTAGATTCAATCTTAAATAGAGTGCAACTACATGAACACACTGTTTTTGTGGAATGCATTTTTGAAAATTTTCAAATTTGTTTGGTTTTTCTATGCCTTGAATGAAATGTTGTGCAATGAGATGTGCTAAAATGAAAAATCTTAATGGATTTTTACACTAAGTATGGAATGCATGGAAAACAAACTAAGAATCACAAAAGCATAGTTAGTAAACTCTAGAACCCTCCCCCAAACTTAAATCACACAGTCCCTGTGTGCATAAAAGCTTGAAGGGAAGTTCCAGATCGGTAATAAGAGATCAGATGCAATTTGTGAAAGGAGTTTCTAGTACCTGGGCAACCTGACTCGCTATAGCCGGCGAGCATGATAGGCGAGTCAAGGTTGGGTGCTGTTCTGGACTTCAGACTCGCCCCATGATAGCGAGTAGGATAGGTGAGTTGTGTCTTTTCCTAAGCAAAATTGTGCCAGTCGCCCTTGTCAATCGAGTGTGTTACTTCCCAAGTTCTGTTCCTGAAACAACGCAAAGAAAAATGGAACTAAACTGTAAGGAATATGTACAAGGATACCATGGGATTGCCTCCCAAGTGCACTTTTTTTAAGTCACTGAGCTTGACTTTGTCCCTGTCTTTAGGCTTGAAAAGGTTCATCGAGAAGAGCTAAGGTCTTCTCCAAGATACTCTCATCAACCATGTAAGGCTTCACTCTCTGCCTGTTCACCGTGACGTTCTCTCCTTTCCTATTGGACAGTGTGATTGCTCCATATGGCAAAACCTCTTGAATTTGAAATGGGCCAGACCATCTTAACTTGAGCTTTCCTGGAAACAACTTAATCCTCGAATTATAGAGAAGAACTTGATCCCCAACTACAATCCTTTTAGGCGCTATCTTTTTATCATGCAGGGCCTTAGTTTTCTCCTTGTAGATCTTAGAGCTCTCATAAGCATCAAGCCTTATCTCTTCAAGTTCATGCAAGTCAAGGAGTCTTCTTTCTTGAGCTGTCTTCAGATTAAAGTTCAGGAACTTTGTTGCCCATATTGCCTTATACTCAATCTCAACTGAAAGGTGGCATTATTTACCATATAATAGCTGAAACGGAGTTATTCCTATAGGTGTTTTATGAGCTGTTCGATATGCCCACAATACATCATCTAGTCTTGCTGCCCAATCTCTCTTAGATGCATTCATCACTCGAATGAGTATGGCCTTGATCTGCTTGTTGGAGACTTCTACTTGACCACTTGTTTGAGGATGATACGGAGTTGCAACCTTGTGTCTGACCCCATACTTCCTCAATAAACCCTCAAAAGCCTTGTTTATGAAATGAGATCCTCCATCGCTGATTACCACTCTTGGGACCCTAAACCTTGGGAAAATGACAGTCTTGAACAGTTTAATCACTACCTTTGCATCATTGGTTGGGGCAGCTATAGCTTCTACCCATTTTGAGAAGTAATCAACAGCCACCAATATGTAAGCATTACCTCCTGAAGGTGGGTTAAATGGACCCATATAATCGATTCCCAAACAGTCAAATATTTTGATGTACAAGATTGGATTCTGAGGCATTTCATTCCGCTTGCTTATATTTCCTTCTCTTTGACATGGATCATATTTGGATATGTAAGCTTGGGCATCCTTGAACATCATTGGCCACCACAACCCAGCTTGTAAAACCTTCTGAACTGTCTTAAATATGCGAAATAACTTCCATATGCTGACCCTGACAGTGCTCCAAGACCCCTTGAACTTCATCCTCTGCTATGCATCTTCTAAACAACCCATCTTGTCCCCTCTTATACAGGTAAGGCTTATCCCAAAAGTAATTGTTCACATCCCTGAAGAACTTCTTTCTTTGGTATTTGTCCATGCTTTTAGGTATTTCCTTGACTACCAGGTAGTTTACCAAGTCCACATACCAAGGTAGATCAGAACCAGCTAGCTTTGTTCCGTTTTGGATGGTAAGTACGCTGAACTCGCTGGTTGTACTCGCCAGTGAGCAAGCGAGTTGGTCACTACTCGCTAGAAGGGTGGTGAGTCCATCCGGCGAGTCATGCTTTCTCGTTCTGTTTTTCCTTGTTCTGATGGCCATAAGTTGTTCCTCTAGCATTGAGTCATTTATAGGTATTGGATCATTCACTACCATCCTGGAGAAGTGGTCTGCAACTCCATTCTCAACTCTCGGCTTATCAACAATCTCCATATCAAATTCCTGAAGTAGTAGAATCCACCTCAAAAGCCTTGGCTTGGCCTCTTTCTTCTTTATTAGATACTTCAGAGCTGCATGATCAGTATGGATAATTACCTTCGATCCAACTAGGTAAGATCTGAACTTTTCAAAGGCGAAGACCACTGCTAACAGCTCTTTTTTTGTAGTGGCATACTTGGTCTGTGCATCATCCAAAGTTCTACTTGCATAGTAGATCACATTCATCTTCTTATCTTTCCGTTGGGCCAAGATTGCTCCTACAACGTAATCGCTAGCATCACACATTATCTCAAACGGTAAATTCCAATCTGGAGTTTGGACTATAGGAGCAGACACCAATGCTTCCTTGATCTTTTTAAATGCCTCTAAACACTCAGCATCGAACAAGAACTCTGCCTCTTTGCATAGTAGGTATGTGAGTGGTCTAGCTATCTTGGAGAAATCCTTTATAAACCTCATATATATATCGGCATGCCCCAAGAAGCTCCTAACGTCCTTAACCGTTTTGGGAGGCTGCAACTGAATCATCACATTGATCTTGGCTCTGTCAACCTCAATACCTTTTGATGAGACCTTATGACCCAAAACTATCCCTTCCTCAACCATGAAGTGACACTTCTCCCAATTTAGCACTAAGTTAGTTTCCACGCACCTGCTAAGGACCATGCACAAGTTTGACAAACAGGAGGAGAAGGAGGAGCCATACACGGAGAAATCATCCATGAATACCTCAACCGTCTCCTCGATCAAATCTGAAAAGATAGATGTCATACAATGCTGGAATGTAGCAGGAGCATTGCATAATCCAAAATGCATACGTCTATAAGCAAAAGTGCCATATGGGCAAGTAAAAAGTAGTCTTTTCCTGGTCATCCGGATGTATAGGGATCTGAAAGAATCCATTATATGCGTCAAGGAAACAGTAATACCTACGGTTTGCCAAGCGTTCAACCATTTGATCAATAAAAGGCAACGGAAAATGATCCTTCCTAGTAGAGGAATTAAGTCTCCAATAATATATACACATCATATGCCCAGTAATCGTCCTAGTTGGTATGAGTTCGTTCTTATCATTCCTAAATGCACAGGTGAGACCCACTTACTATCAGAAATAGGATAAATCACATCAGCATCTAGCAACATAAGAATTTCCTTTTTCACTACCTCTTTCAGATTCGGGTTCAGTCTCCTTTGAGGTTCAATGCTAGATTGAGACTCATCCTCAAGATGTATCCTATGGGTGCAGAAACTAAGGGAGATTCCTCTAATGTCACTAAGAGTATATCCTATAGCCTTTCTAAAATGCCTAAGAACAGTCAATAGCATATCAAGTTGTTCATTGCCAACGCATCATTCACAATCACAGGGTAAGTCTGATTATGACCCAAGAAAGCGTACCTCAGCCCAGCTGGAAGTGGTTTAAGCTCTACCTTAGGCGCTTTCAACTCGGACCAATCATCTTTGGTATCAGAGATTGACGACTCAACCGTGTGTATGACGAGTTGCTGCTGTTCTTACGAAGGAGTAAGTGCCGAATCCCGACACTCTGAAGTATGAACTCCTGGTATAAGGGCCTTGATCTTTGGACTTGCCTCCAGTAGCTCTTCTATAACTACCAAGCTCTTTACCGGTTTGAGAGAATCTAGAATCTTGCTGTAAAACTCGGCTTCCACTCTCAAATACCCATTACTAGCTGGCTTGCTCAAGGCTACTTGCAACTGATCCTCGGCTGCTAGTTCCTCTCATCCATTAATGCATCCATCTCTTGAATCCAAAAGACTTGAGTTTCTATGGCTAGTTTCTTCATGATCTCATTGATACTGAATTTCATCCTTAGATCCTTTCCCAAGTTTAACTCAATTTCTCCCCTTGGAACATCGATTATTGTGCCAGCTGTAGCTAAAAATGGCCTTCCAAAGAGCAGCGGGTTCTTTGGTTCCTACTCAAACAGGTAGATCTTCAAGTATACCATGGGGAATTCTCACCGATCTATCTGCTAGCATTACCAAAATCTTGCATGGTTTGTACTCCTTGAATCCCAACTCATCTGCTACTGACAAAGGCATTAGACTGATTGAAGCTCCAAGATCACATAGACAGCTGCCAAAAGATAATGGACCGAGAGCACAAGGAATGGTGAATGTGTCGGGATCAGCTTTCTTCTTAGGCACATCTTTACTTTGTATGATTGCACTGATCTCATTGGTGAGGACTAATGTATCTTCGATAACCTTGGTTTTTTCCTTGATAGTATCTTTTAAAAAATTTTGAAAAAGGGGCATCATTATGAGAGCATCTATGATGGGGACTTTGAGCTGGACGTCTTGGGCCTGCTTGTTGAACAGAGCTTTGTATTTGGAAGCAATATCGTTTTTGAACCTTTGAGGAAAGGGAATCTAGGCTTGGTAGGTGGGAGCATGAAAATAGGTCCTGGAAATTCTGTACTCACTCGCCTGTATGGCGAGTTGGGTAGGCGAGTTCACTTTCTGTGTGTAAATTTTCAGCTGATTTCTGATCTAAACCATCTTCCCCCTCAGCATTATAACTAGGCGTTGAGTAGTTTGTTTGCTTTTGTTCCACAAGCTGTAGCCGAGCATTCAATGCTTCAAGTTTGGTAGTTAGAGCATTGTATGAGGCATCAATTCGTGTGTGAACTTTGCTGAATTTCTGAGCTAGATCTTCAACCGTGTTCTTTTAACCTTGAAATATCGCGTCAAGCAATCTGTATACATCCTAAGTGATCAGAGAAGATTGTATAGAAGTGGGAGTAGGAGCGTGCCTTTGTGTGGTATTCGGCTTGTGGTTGTTTCCTTGCTTCTGTACAAAACTTGTTTCCTCAAATAGATCATCAGCTGCATCTTCAAACTGTTCTTCATCAGAGATAGCATGAACGGGTTTGATTGCAACGGTCAGCAGCTTGTCTAACTTATCACTCAACAGCTGGAAGTGTTTCTTGCTAGATGGGCTCAATTCCTCCTCTTGATTTGTGGAACGAGTATCCTCATTTTTATATTGCCCATCAGCCCATGCAAGATTCTCAACAAGTTCCCAACCTTCATCAACTTCCCTGTTCAGAAAATTACTGTTGCTTGCTATATCCATGTGTAGGCGATATTAGTGAGAAATTCCCCGGTGGAATGTACTGAGCAGCGTCGATGTGTCATACCCATGATGTGGGCATTATCTCAAGTAAGTCTTGAACCGTTCCCAAGCGTCATAGAGTGATTTATTTGGGAGTTGTACAAAGCCAAAAATGAAACTTCGAAGTTTGACAGTGCGAGAGGTGGAGTAGAATTTCCCCAAAAAGGCTGCTTTATATCCATCCCAAGTAGTGATTGTTCATGCTGGTAGATGTTTTTCCCATGAACGAGCTTTGTCATTAAGTGAGAATGGGAACAATCTGAGTTTGAATGCATCATCGCTAACTTCATCGGTTTTTGTAAGCTCGTAGAGGCATTCGAACTCATGTAGGTGATCTAGGGGATCTTCATTTGGTAATCCACGAAATTGGCTGTTTTGGACTATGGAGATCATACTACACCTTATCTCGAAGTAATCGGTTGTGACTTCTGGTTGTATGATTCCATGGCGCGGTAATTGTATACCGGGAACATCACCAGCTCCAGAGAAATTGGCTATTCTCTCTAGTGATTCCTCGGATATGGTGTCGTCCATAGTACCCAAATAAAACACTCAACCTCTAAACTGTGCTGCTGTAACCCAAAAACTGCAGACTCAGGGACTGACTCAGCCAAGGAGATCGAGTGGTGTAGGCGAGCTAGCAAAAGGCTGTCTATGCTGGGTATGACTCGCTGCAGACAGGCGAGCTAGGTAGGCGAGTTGTGCCGTACTCGCTATGTGCAGGCGAGTTAGTTAAGCGAGTTCTCCTGAAAAGCACCAAAAACAGAGAAATCCAGTGACAAAAGTAACAAAGGCTTAATCTTAGATATAGTAAGACCCAGAATGAGCAAACAAAATGCTTAATTCGGCAACAGCACCAATTTGATAACAAAGTTTTTGCAACCTCTGTGTGTTATCAAATCCTTGTAGTACTTGAGGTATCGAACCAAATAAGCATGTTGCTAGCATTGAGGGTATTCTTAGGCTATCTAATTCAAGTGCAACCTAATCAAAGCTAGAAGATTCAAGCAGACAAAACAGAGTAGGCTGGAAACAGAGCATGAAACATAAAAACAGAGCAATGGAAAGGAAACAAAGCAACAACTACAATCGAAATGCAAGTGATTAAGCTAAGTTATAAACGAACTGAGGAGGGGTCTTGAGGAGTAAGGGTCATCGATCTCAGCAGTCCTAGTGACTAATCACCTATCCAACAACCTAATGGATGATCTCTAAGCCATAGATAACAACAACAATCAGAATCACTCTCATGAATTCGAACTTTTTCTTAGCCATAGTCAAAGTCATTCTCATGGTGACTACAGCAAGGAAAGCATTAAGGACTATCTATCTAGCCTAACCAGCACCCTAAGCATCTAATCTCTTAGGCAAAAGGAGCAGATTCCAACTCTAGGTTCTATCTAGCATTTCTACAAACACCTTGTGAGCACAAATGCATGAGATCAGATTTCAAATGGCCAGAATGAAATAAGCATGAGAAGCACCTAGAATGGAGAGATCTAGCATGAACAACCTTGGATAAGCAATCAGAACACCAAATCTACCAAGATCTAACCCATCTCCTCAATTCTCCTAAGCAATCTACTCAAGGATCATGAATGTAAGTTTAAACCCAGATNCTCCTAAGCAATCTACTCAAGGATCATGAATGTAAGCTTAAACCCAGAAAATGAAATGGAGAACATGATTAGAGAGAGAAGAGAAAGATGAACAAGATATATTAAACAAGCTAAATCAGAAAATCATTCATTCATACAAGATCTAAGCATAAATCCATAAGCAAATAGAGAAAAGCAACACTTGAATCTCCCCAAACTCTCTTTCTAAAAACGTGGATGTCTGCTTTTTAAGGTAAAAAGAGCTATTTATAGTCCAAAAAGCCCAACCCTAAACGGGTCAACGCGGAGAAAAAGTCAACAAAATAGGTTTCTCGGATATTAAATCACTCTGTCGGCGAGCAACACTGGTGAGTTGGCAGAACTGAATTGCCACTCGCCACTCACTTCGAGTCCTGGGTCCGAGTCGCCTCCATTGTGCTTCTCTGAGTGTTAACTAGCCTTTGGATGGCGAGTCGAGTGAAAGAGTGGAACTGAATCGGGTCCAATTTTGCTCCAAACTTGTGTTTTCCCTTCCAGTCCAAGTCTATGATGTTCCTCACGCCCAGGTAGCTCCAAAAGTACCTGAACAACTCCATATACAACATGTATGCAATATAAACCTAAAAAGGACTCTAGAATTATGAGAATGTTATGAATATGGATACAATGTACACTAAATGACGCTTCTAAATGTGCTAAAATACAGAAATATTAGTTTCATCTAGTAAGAAAGTGCAAGGTTTACTTTCAATAACTCGATCCACTACTTTATTTATTTATGTAGGTTTATATGAAATAATTTGACTACCACTAACAAATAAGTAACTACAGTTAAGTTAAAAATTTCTTTGTTTCTTCGGTAAACATTTTTCTTATTTATAATAACAAATGCTAGATTATAAACTCATTAAATTTTATATAAGTAAATTATAAAATTGGTAATTGTATATAAACTTTTAAATAATATGGTCCATCGCCTAGTCAACTAGTATTAAATGTAACCAGATACTACCATAAATTTGTTAAAATTTAACAAATTTATGAAGTAAAATAAGAAAATGTTATGGAATCTTACATATTAAAGCGGGAGACAATTTTATTTTGACCTATGTTATAAAATTTAGGATAAAATGAATATATGGTTCATAACAACCCTTAAAAATATGAATAAATTAGTTTTGTTGCAAATTTTTATACAAAATTCAAAATCAATAAAGATTTAATAGATACATCTTCAAAAAACTAAAATTTAATATACAAGAAGATCGCGTAATAAATTGGTTATTGATTTAGTTACGGTTCGGGTTTGGATTCGGTTTTCGGGTACATATATTTAGGACCTACTCCGGTATTTTGTCGAGTTCGATTCTTCTAATTTGGTATTTTGGTAGGCTGTTCTAAGACTTATCCGGATATTTTAAATTTTTGAACAAAGTTCGGTTTGGTATTGATCAAGTTCAAGGTCGTGTATTTTTATATAAAAATTCAAAATTTAAAAAGATTTAATAGAAAAAAATCTAAAAAGCTAAAATTTGGTTATTGATTTTGTTTTGATTAGAGTTAGGTTAGTTTTTCATATACATAGATTTATGATCTATTTGGGTAATTTTCTGAGTTCGGTTCCTCTATTTCGGGTTAATTTTGGTTTGGGTTTAGGACCTCTAAAACAACATCTTGAAAAATAATATTCAAAACATCAACACGGATCTAAAAAACATAATGAACAAAAATTGAAAAAAAAAACAATCAAATCCCACGCTATAGAGTGGGTATAATCATAGTCTTATATATTAAAGCGGGAGACACTTTCATTTAGACTATGTTTTAAACTTTATGATAAAATTTAACCTAAGGTTAGTAACAACCCTTAAAAATAGGTTAAGATAAATTTTGTTATAAATTTTAATACAAAAATTTAAAGTTAATAAAATTTAATGGAAAAAACTTTAACAAGTTAAAATTTAATAAAAATATATCGGTTATTGATTCGGTTACTATACTGGTTGGATTTAATGTTCCATATACATATATTTAGGAAACATTTTGGTATTTTGTCGGATTTGGTTTATCTAATTTAGTTCGGTATAGACCGAGCTCTAGATCGGATATTTTATATAAAATTTCAAAATAAAAAAAGTTTAAAAAGTTAAAATTTAATATAAAAATATATATCAGTTATTGATTCGGTTTCGGTATGGGTTGGATTCAATGTTCCAGATACATATATTTAGGAAACATTTTGGTATTTTGTCGGATTCGGATCTAATTTAGTTCGGTATAAACCGAGCTCTAGATCGGAGATTTTATATAAAATTTCAAAATTAAAAAAGTAATAGAAAAACTCTAAAAAGCAAAAAAAAATGATTCTTGATTTGATTTCGGTTCTGCTTCTGATTTAAGTTTTCGGATACATAGATTTAGGACCCATTTGGGTATATTACGGTTTGGTTTATCTAATTTAGATCAATTTTGGTTCGGAAAAAACAACAATTCGAAAAAAATATTTTAAAATATCAACACGTATTTTAAAATATCAACACGTATTTTAAAATATCAACACGGGTCTAACAAGCTAAATAAATGCGATTTGAAAACCAATCCATATCCCGCGTTATAACACGAGTATAATCCTAGTCTTGTATATTAAAGCGGGAGACAATTTCATTTAGACTATGTTTTAAACTTTAAGATAAAATTTAACCTACAATTCATAACAACTCTTAAAGTTAGGTTAAAGTAGATTTTGTTATAGATTTTTTAAAATTCAAATTTAATAAAAATTTAATAGATAAATCGCTAAAAAAACTAAATCTTAATAAAACATATCGGTTACAAATTCGGTTATTAATTCTATTCTGGTTCGGGTTTAGATTCAATTTTCTGGGTATATAGATTTACGATACATTCTGGTACTTTATCGAGCTCGGTTCACCTACTTTGGTATTTTTGTTATTTTGGTTTTAAGAGATATTCAGATTTTTTTATTTTCCGTATAGAGTTTGGTACGGTATATATCGAGTTCGGGTATTTTTACATAAAAAATTAAAAAAATTTAAAAATTCAATAGAAAACTAAAATTTGATTCTTGATTTGGTTCTGGTTCGGGTTTGGTTTTTCAAATACATAGATTTAGGAATCATTGGAATATTTTGTCATGTTTTTTTCGGGTTCGGTTCCTCTGATTTGGGTTGATATCTAGAAAACTATATTCAAAATATCAACACGGATCTAAGAACTAAATGAATACGGATTGAAAAAATAATCAAATCTCACGCTATAACGTGGGTATAAATTCTAGTTAATAAACTAAATTGAGAGGCTATCTTAATATATTATATATTGCCATATCATTTTTTTATTCACAATTACAAAGCTAACAACTACAATGTCTCCACCATCGAGATTAATCTTTCTTCTATTTCTTGTTATAATCAATCTCTTTCATGTCTCAAACTCCACTGTAAGAACTCTCGACGCTAAGACTTGGTGTATGTCAGCTTTAAAAGCTACCGATGAACAACTTCAAGCAAATATTGATTGGTGTTGCAGTAAAGGAAAAATTGATTGTGAACCAATCAAACCTGGAGGATCCTGCTTTCTTCCAGATACTCTCAGTAACCATGCATCATATGTAATGAATGCTTATTACCAGAGTCATCATCGCCGTGAAGAGGCGTGTTATTTTAATGATTCTGGACAAATTATTTTAACTGATCCAACTTTTGGAAGTTGTAAGTTTATTGCATAGAAACATATTGCTACTCTGAAAACCAAAATAAAATATAATTAATCCATATTGATATTTTCAGAATGCATGATCTCATGAATGATTTACTATCTTAGGCTGGTTCCAAAACTCGTTTATATATGATCTTCCAAGCAACAACATAAATCAAGTACACAAGAATTTACGAGCTCCCTCACTTACAAAGAGATTACGCTCACACTAAAACCCAACATGAATCAGAAGAAGAAATATAATGAAAGAATAAGAAATTTAAAGAAAAACTCCCAAAAGAACTCTCTCTCTTTTATCAAAAAAAAAAAAAAAAAAAAAACTC
>OVAX01003594.1:0-18481 GCA_900406405.1 Lepidium africanum | reverse complement strand
TCGATTATACGTCTTCGTATGTATACACAGTAGGATTGATTTCAGGACATTCCCAACAGAAAATTGAGCAGATGTTTTGCCAAACAAACACCAAATCTCATGTTTCTTTNAATTGAGCAGATGTTTTGCCAAACAAACACCAAATCTCATGTTTCTTTGTACACACAAGTTGTCTTTGAAGAAGATATTCAACAACCTTAGAAGACCATGTAAACTTGTTCTCAACGAAGTTTACGATAACACCTAAAGAAGAGTTTATGATATTGTTCCACACTTCTTCCCCAACCAGGTTACAAACATGTTCTAAGAACTTTGTCTTGCTGTGATAATTGATACTTTTTTTGAATTTCGGCTCAGCATGAAGCGTAAAAGATGTAACGGAAATCCTAACTCATCACTTCTTTTTGTCATCATCCTGTCAAAATAGAAAGGTAACAATAGTTACATAATAAAACAAAAATTGTAAGAAGAAAAAAAAAAGAGAATTACGTAACCATTCTATACAAAAATATTTTAAATATGCAGTACGATCAATCTAAAAAAGGATCAATCGATCGATACAAAATCCGTGACGAAGAGAATAAATATGTATATGTAAGGATCAATCGATCCTTTTATAGATTGATCGATCCCTACGCTTCAATTATTTTTTTCTACACAAAATCCATGACGGGGAGATGAAACATGTATATGTAAGGGTCGATCGATCTGTGTTTAGATTGATCGATCTCTACGCTTTGATTATTTTTTTGTTTTTTTATTTTATTATGTGGATTTCTTTTTATTTTTAAAATAATAAAACAACCATTGTTATAAAATAAAAGATAAATTTATGAAAGAAAACATACCATATTTTGCACTAATCTAATCAATCAATTGCAGAAATCAGTCAACTTCAAATAATTACCCGAATAAGGTATAAAACTTCAGTAATCAAGTTGTCTACTTGACCAATACTGTTTATGATTGAAAACCCTAAATAATGATAACCTAGGAGAAAAAAGATTTATAAGGATCTGAGAATTTTGGATTTTACAGTAAAAGAGTTATCTAAGTAATTTCAAAAAAGTAGGTTATCTAAATAATTTTGAAAAAGTGGGTTATCTAAGTAATTTATTAAAAAAAGGGATTATATTAGAAAATTTTTTCTAAAAAAAACTATTAATTAATGTAAGAACATAGATGCATGAAATAAATAAACAATAAAAAGAAAATGATTACAAGTTGAATTCTTCACAATTCCTCATCAACTGGTGATATAAAAGAAAATTAAGCTGAATTCCACACAATTCCTCGTATTCCTCTGTTACCATTTAAAGCCTATATATTGTAAATTGTAGCTATAAATGTCGAATTTCGCAAAATTGTTTCATATCTTTTTATGTAGAAACTAGTATTATAATAAGTTAAATTTAAATGATAAAGGAGTTTGATAGAATGTAACATATTATGCCCCAAATTGATTTTTTTTTTTCTGAAAAATATAAAGTAACTAACTAGTATTTGATTTATTTAAAAAGTAATTCATAATATTTTATGAATATTAAATCATTGCATTGTTTTTTTGAAGAAAATAAATCATTATAATGTTTTGGTTCACACACATATATATATATATATATATATATATTAGTAATAAATGAATGAAAACTAGTGAAAATAATCATACAATTATCGTTTGACTCTCACTCGGATCGTATATAATCATATAAGTCCCATCTATCTTTTTCTGAAAAAATTTAAAACGTTTAGATTATACGATTGCAAATCTTGGGCACTATGTCAAACCACCTTCTAATACTTTTGGCTTTGGAGATATACTATGATTTAGAGGGTTGGATGGTAAATTTTAATAGATTTAGAAAAAATCATATGTTATTCAATCTTGATTATTAAAATCCTAATCAAAATTGATAAATTATGAGTTTCTAACTCAAAACTAATTGACAATGAGTGGATTGACCCCTAGCTTATATATATTAGATTAGAATGGTCCGAACTTTCGATGTGAGAGAATCACATTCTAACAAGCCTCCTCGAGATGATAGGTAGTATAACAGAACATCTCGAAAGATCACAACATACGCATCAGCATGATACATGCATGTTGGGCCAGACCCACAATAGACGCATATCATGCATATATGATGGGCCATAATATTGGACTCTGATACCATGATAAATCATGGGCTTCCAATTCAAACAAATTGGCAATGAGTGGATTAACCCCTAACTTATATATATTAGATTAGAATGGTTTCCACTTCTGATGTAGGACAATTCCATTCTAATAAAAGTCATGTGTTATTGGTTATGTCATTTGTAAATCCTATTTAAAATCACTTGGTTCTATTATTTGTAAATCCTAATTAAAATCACTCCTTATTTAATATTAAAGATTTAAATATGGATTTGTCTTTACAATGGATTCTAATGGATTTGGTAGTGATTTTCCTTTGTCTTTTAAAGGTTAGAAATCCTAATTGAAACCTTGGTATTTTGATTGATTTGAAAAAAGAAAACAAAAAAAAGAAAAAAGAAAAGAAAAAAACAGTATCCCCTACAAAAATAAAAAGCCTTCTTTCAACATTTTTTGGCAATCTGACCTAAAATAATTGCTAGAGAAAAGCCTATATATTATTAACTCCCACTACAAAAAAACGTTCATTGTTAGCGCGGAAAAATATGCTATTATACATGGTATATAGCGTTTTACGATGACTGATAACGTTATTTGTCTCTGCTATATTATGCAAGATATTATAGCAAATGTTGTGTGCTTTTATATTTGTTGTTATAGCGCTTCTACTTTTTAAAATTAAAATTTCGATAACCCAATTTGTATGCTATATTAGTTCTTTATTCAATAACAGTTTTGCAATGCTGTATTTAGTTTGTGACATTATTACATATGCTGTATTAAATAATGTGATAGCTAATTACCATTTCTATGATATTACATTATATTTTTCGTTATTATATACATATATATATATATATATATATATTTCACTAAGCTATCTTCTGATGTGATCTGATTAAATCATGTTGTGCATAAGTAAAATCGGATGAATTGGCAAAATCAAAACATTCATTCAACACAACATAGTTTGAGTAGGAATCCTACATGACAGAAGTCTTTAACCCATTCAACCTACATGACAAATTTTGGAATCCAAAATGTCTAAGACAGATTACAGTTCAATTAGCTTAGTCAAGTAATTAGTACTAGCTAAGCTGGACCATAGTTTCTCCATTCCCTGCAACAATCAGAATGTATGCATATCAGTTTTGATAATCACCATCAAAACTAAAAACAAAGCACAACCTGTATAATATATATGATACTTATCCTTGTTCTTCACTTCAAAAGACTACCAATTTATCCATTGGCCAAGCTATAGACAAACTAAGAGCGTCTTTCATATACTGGATTTCATCCGATGACCTCCAAACTGCTGCATCATCTACTTTGACCACGTCCACCCAAACTCAAGCTGCATTACTCCCTAAAGGAACAAAATGTACCATCTGTTGTGGGTCAGTTGAATGCACATGTCCCTCAGCAACAACCTGCTTCTTGCTACCAATATCCATCAACATGCATTTCTGGTTTTCTTTTATAACTTGATGACCATGTTTGTGCTTCCATGTTTACCAACAAAATTAATCAAATGAAAAGAGATAATAAATCAGAAAGCGTTAAATTCAAAACCCGAACTAGATACATACCGGAGATCTTCGAACACTAGACTGTGAAGCTATTTTCTTCGTAGGAGACTTCATACCAGTGTCTGCAAACTTCTGACCATAAGAGTCAGTAGTAGACTTCGGACCAGTTGTTTCACACTTCTTACCATGAGAACCTCCTATATCTGCCTTTTCTGCGACTGCTTGAGTACTTGCTGCATTTGTAGGAGATGAATCAAAGACAACTTTGTTGACAGGCCATGCTACATAAGACTGTAGACAGTCTTCCAAGTATGTAATATCCACCGTAGGACTCCATATAAATGTTTCGGCCATATGTATCTCATCGACAAAAATTTTCACTGCCTTTGGTCCAAGAGGAAGTCCATTTACTAATGCATTATGTGCTTGTGTTTGCCAACGTCCCTCAGCCACAACTACTTCATCTTTGACAAATCCAGTAGTTCACTAACTTAGAGGCAGGCCAAGCAATCATGTGTCCAACAGCTTCTGCAATCGTCGACATTTTCTCTGCAGGTCTCCAAAGGAAAGCTTCTTGCTTTGTTGCAGTGTCGACTAAAAACCTTGGTGTCCATAGGGCCTAAGCGAAATCCATTAAACATTTCATTTGGATCATCTGAAATAATCCGACCCTCAGCTACAGTTTCGTTATCTCCACACCAATCAATCAATAGACACATTGGTTGCAATATTTTATTCACACTCTACACGTAGTCAAACATCAGAACATGAGAAAATGCCAAGTTAAAATACTTATATTAAAGAAGTCATACAAAAATGACTTACTCTTACAGCTGAGTTTTCACCAACTTTAGGTTCATGTCTCTGCAATGATATAAACTTAAACAAGTCAAGTTTCAATTCATATTTTAAGATAAATACTGTAACTATTTCAATTCTTACATGGTTCTGCATTCTGGATATACTATCTTCCAATTCATTAACCTTATGTTGGAGACATACATGACTTTCTACCATGTCATTCATGTACTTACTTTGTACATGAAAACAAGCTAGTTTGGTCTTCGTCATGTTCCTGCCTAAAGTCCTTAAACGACCTGGATTGTAATAGATAAATATACTAGCATATAATCCAAAGTAAAATCCACTGTAATTGCTATCAGGTTTGTCATGATCTTTAAACTGTAACCTACTTTATATGAGATTTATCATGATCTTTAATCCAAAGTAAAATCAACTGTAACTCAAACAAGACTTGTGATTACTAACTTGTGCCTGCGTGAGGTAAGAGTATGGTTCAGTTGCCAAAATTCCTTAATTCCACTCACTAACACTTACAATAGATATTTACAGAATTAGTACAAGGTACCATTTACAGAATCGATCCACAAACAAGTAATATGCATAAGTGTTTATTAAGCTTAATAGATTAACATAACAAATGAACAATGTAGACTTTATAATAAATTCATTAATCCAAATTCATTAACCATATATACACAAAGTCGATTTGTAGTCAAGTACTCATATATAGACTTTCTATTTAACTATGAAATCCAATATGTAGCTAAGTATAGATTCAAGAAGCTAAACATCTCAGAATCTCATAATATACCAATTGAAATCACAGTAAAAAGTTGAATATGTTGCTTAAAACTACTCATAATCACATTATTTGCATCATGGCATAGCTCGTTTTTTCAAATACAAAACTCAGAATATACACAAAGCTAAGTTAATTTAGTACTCTATAACGTAGAACAGATTCAGCCATATGATACAATTCTAATAAAACCACTCAGTATCTTTTAATTTTAAACCAATTAGAGATTTCAGAGGACTTGTGGAGACTTTGACACTCAAAACCAGAACTATCTACAAGCCTTATCTGACAATGACATATTAATCTCAATTCAATAACATATTACTAAGCTTAGATGAAACAAAATCATTGCACAGAAAACAAAAAGAAAACCAACACACAAAGTCACTTATTTCAGAACCTCTAAATCTAAAAATTCTAAAAACCATATTCGATTCTTCAAAAAGGAATAAGCGATAACAGTATCAGCATACTCATAAGTGTAAATTAGAGAACAACAATCATACAGATTTCTTTTTTAAGCTCAATTTATTTCCAGGACAAATGTACTTGTTTCGACAATCTACTATACCAAATAAAACCTAAGAAATCTCAGAGTAACTATTGAATCCTCTTCAGATAGCAGGTTGAAAATCATTTTGAAAAATCGCATGTTTCAGAGAGCTAACAGTTCATTCAAATAATTTTCCAACAAATAGAATACTCGATTAAGACTAGAAGATGCATAGCAAAATAAAATCTATTCACAAAATCGAATGACAAGGAAATTGTTACATGCATTCACCCAAACACCTAGAATGTGTCGCCAAAACAACAAAAATCATAAAAAACAGCCAGCGAAATTAAGAACTCAATTTACAGAGAACAGCGAAATCAACTTGCCTTCAATTTACGCTTGAAGTAGACGGAGGACAGTGAAATTAGGACCAGCGAGGATGGATTCACGAAGAACAGAGTTTAATTTGTGTCTGAGACAAAGATTTGTGAGGTTAGGAGTGTGAATTTGGGAAAAATCTGAGAGAGAAATTTCAGAGGGAAAATTTAGGGTTTCTCTCGTAAAGAGGGAAAAATGAGAAGTAAAGAAGATTAGTGAAAATTTTGTTAAATGTTGGCAGAATAAGTGTAGTTATTCTCGCGCCTAGTGTAAATTTTATCTTAGCATTTAGTAAACACTATTATATAGAAACTTAAAATTAAAACTGGTTAACGATAGCAGAACAGCAAATTGCGCTATCACAGAATGCTATCAATGAAGACTTTTTTTTGTAGTGTCCATCTATTATATATACTCTTAACACAAAGGTTTTGTATAACGGGGTAAGTT
The DNA here is from genome assembly GCA_900406405.1 of Lepidium africanum. Taxonomy (NCBI): domain Eukaryota; kingdom Viridiplantae; phylum Streptophyta; class Magnoliopsida; order Brassicales; family Brassicaceae; genus Lepidium; species Lepidium africanum. The sequence goes on along the minus strand of OVAX01003594.1, from coordinate 11,882 downwards.
GGATATTTTTCTCTTACTACAACATTGAACAAAACTATCAAAAAACTAAAATATCAAATAGTTATTACTAATTCATGTCTGTGTTTGACAAGTTTGTTTTAAACTGTCAAAGAACTAAAATATCATATAGTTCTTCGATGTATCGTGATACACAGAATTTTAACCCTATTATCCTACTGCAAGTGCACAACAAATTAGAGTAGTATTCTAGGGATCGAATCTACGAGAGCCAAGTTGTTACACTATCAATTTAAAAACCAAAATAGAGCTAAGATAAATCAGAATGAAAGTGATTGCAATTCAATAACTGAAACAATAGACAAATTATATTCAATAAATTAAAACATCAAGCTCAAGGAAGTTCATCAGGCAATCAAATTAGGAAACTATTTAGGAACAAATTATAAACTATCTCGACTCAGACACAAAATTTTAGTCAATCCACTATCGTGTTATCGACTACTGTATCTAGCAAGCTAGAAATCCTAACTGTCGTTGGCACTAGAGATCTAAACACGCATTAACGATAAGGTCTGATAGGTCCACAATTAGTCTTAACATCAACTTTCGTGGTTAAGGACTAATTGCTCATATAGAGAGGTTCAAACACCTAACCAGGTTTTGGAGAGTTAGGTTATCTAGGTTCAAAGGTTAGTTAGCTACTCTAATTAGGTAATCTAGGTTCAAAGGTTAGTTAGCTACTCTAATATAAGCATTAAGATCATATCTAGGTAGAGAACACATCAAGCATCAGCCTATTTGCTCCTAATTCATTAATTCCCTAACAACCCTAAAAAAACCCTAATTGAGATCTACTCAGGCATAATTGAAGAAAAGAAGACACTCAATTTTAAAATAACATAATTCAATTGATAAAATAAATGGATAAGGTTTAGAATTCTTATCCAAAATAACATAATTCAATTGAAAAAGTTCTTCTCCTCAGTGTGTCGAAAAATAAAAGTTGCATAACCTAAAAATCTATTCCAAAACGTTTTATACAAAATAAGGAAAATTTAGATTTTCTTCGTAGGAACGAGGATCGATCGATCTACAAGAATTGGTCGATCACATCATTTGCTGGTCGATCATCACGTTGGGCGTAAATCTTGGAGGTTGGGAGATCAATCGATCATGTGGGTATTGGTCGATCATCAGGTCGAGCGCAAGTGTTGGTTGAGATAGTGGATCGATCGATCAAGAGAGGTTAGTCGATCGTCAAGTCGAAATGTAGTGTATGCTGCTGCATGGGAGCGATCGATCGATCTAAAGGCAGATCGATCGGTCCTAAATCTTCAAGAAAATGCTAGCTTTTCTTCAAGTTGCTTCTTTCCAAGCTCCGAGTGCGAAATCTAGATTTATTCTATTTTGTACCTGTAAAGACTCTAAAATACTAACAAAGACTCTAAAAACATGTGTATTAATGAGTTAAAAACCGATAAAAAACGAGGTACATCATATCGCATTTTTATCGGTTTTAAACTCATATTTTCATTGGTTTTTCGAGTCTTTGTTAGTCTTTTAGAGTCATTTCAGGTACAAAACGAGTTAGGATGGAACTGAGTGCTCAAAGTATAGATTGGAGCAAAAAGGAACATTTCTGACGTTTTTAGAGCTGCAGATCGATCGGTCCCCTCCTGGATCAATCGATCCCTATATTACCAGAAGATGTGTACGGTCGTTGGATCGACCAGCTGCTTCTTGAAACCATATTGAACCGAAGATCGATCGATCCCCCTTTGGATCGATCATTCCAACCATTAAGAAGACATGTGCGCCCGATCTGAGGAACGACCAGCGAGATCAGGATCGACCATTCTACAGTGGATCGATTGATCTGCATCTGGATCAACCGATCCACGGGCATGTGCAAGAAAAATCCATATTTTCCTTATATTGACCGGTTTTACTTATTTTGTACCAGATGCGTTTTTAGCTATTTTTAAGTAGGTTTTCATAACTTCTAAAGAGATTTTTTAATAATTTGGAGAGTCAACTTTTGCTATTACTCTTGTAAGCTTTTGGGAGAAGATTCATCCTCTACTCTTTGGAGAAGAATTTTGAACACTTTTCATTATTCTCTTTGCAATTCAGTTTTGCTTCTTATGATATCTATACTTTTTTTTTATTTGATTATGTCTAAGTAGTTTCATAATTAGGTTTATGGTTTTTAGGGATTTAGGGAATCAAAATTAGGAACAAATAGGGTTTGATTTTAAGTGTTCTCCATCTATTGCTGAGTGTAATGCTTATGTTAGCCTGATCACCTAGCTTATGATTATATATTGTTTAACTCACCAAAAGTAATTGTGAGATGCCTGAAATAACTTAGATGAGTAATTAGACCTTAACCAATGATACACATAGTTCTAACTCTAGTATTATACTACAAGTACACAACAAAACGAAGCAGTATTCTAGGGATCGAATCCATGAGAACCATGTTGTCACACTATCAATCTTAAAACCAAACTCAAACTAAAAAAATCAAAGTGATGGTGATTGCAATTAAACAAAACATAAAATAAAATGATATAAATTCAATAAATAAAAGCATCACGTTCAGAGAATTCATCAGGAAATCAGATATCTAAATCAGGGAACTATTCAGGACATGATTAAGACCAATTCTCAACAGAGACGTAACTGTATAGCAAACCCACTGTCCTGGCGTCGACTACTATATCTAACAACTTGGAAATCCTAAACTGTCATTTGGTCCTAGAGATCTAAACACACATTATCAATTAGGTATGATAAGTCCACAATTAGCCTTAACATCAAAATTTTGTTGCTTAAGGACTAATTTCTCATCTATGTTCGTTCAGACATCGAACAAGCTTTTGGAGAGTTAAAGTACATAAGATCATAAACTAGTTAGCTACTCTAGCCTAAGCATTAAGATCAACAATAAATGGAGAAAACATCATGATTAAACTACTCAAACATAATCGAAGAAAGTAAATCAACATACATCTTAGAAATCATATTAGAATTGCAATAGAAATTAAAAGAGGTTTCAGAAATCTTCTCCAAAGTTGTAGAGTCAGAAATCTTCTCCTCAAAGCATACAAGAAAAGTAGAAAAGTGGCTGGAAACAAATATGAAAAACTTGTTCTGAAAAAGGCACTAAAAACTAATTTTAATCTCTCAAAATCGGATCTGATACAACTTAAACTGAACCGGACGATATAAGGCAGATTTTCGGTTTTCTCACAGAATCAATCCAGAATGATCTGTCTTCGGTAAAATCATCATATCTTCCTAACTGCCTATCGATTGCCCTCAAACCAGCGTCAAATGAAAGCTAACTCCTGCATCAATCTTGTGTCGAAATATGAGCTCGATCCAACGGTGGAATGTTTTTCAACGAAAGCAAAACTTCTGATGGTCTACATGATTCTACATCTTTATATGCTTGCTTTCACTCAAAAGAGCCCATCTTCTCCAAACGTGACATATGACCTGAAAAGACTTGATAAAGGACTAAAAGACTCTAAAACACATACTTGACTCAATAAAACTATGGCAAACAAGGGTGAAAAACTGATAAAAACGCAGTATATCAACCAACGAAAGCTGATGTTAATGCTAATGGGGACTTATCAGACCAATTCGATAATGCATATTTAGATTTCTAGGACCAAATGACTGTTTATGATTCTAAATTGCTAGATATAGTAGTCGACGCCACAACAATGAGTTTGCTATATTTTTATGTATGTGTCGAGAATTGGTTGTGTTTGTGCCATGAATAGTTTCATGAATCGATTCCAAACTTCCTGATGAATTCCATATGCCTGATGTTCTTATTATTGAATTTCATTACTATTAATTACTTTAAGTTGTTAGTCACAATCACCACTTCTTTGAATTATCTTAGCTTGAATTTGATTTGAGAAACCGATAGTGCAATACTTGGTCTTCATGGATTCGATCCTTAAATAATACTGCAAATGCATTTACAGTAGGATCTTAGGGTTAAAACCTGAGTGCATCATTCTTTAACCAAAATTACCAAAGAACTAATAAAATCAAATAGTTCTTGCTAATTCATGTTTGTCTTCGATCAATTTGTTTTAATCATATATTTAGTTTTGGTTTTGAAATCTACTTAGCATGATTTTCAAATCTAGTTTGCTTGATTTTATAGTTCTAGTTTGTTTGATTTTCAAATTTACCTTGTATGATTTTAAAATCAAAGGATTTATATGGATTTATCTTTATAAATCTATTAAAACTCACCTTCCAATAAACCCCTTTTGATAACTAAATCCACCAAATTAGCTTTAGAAATATGTTCTCAAACCTAAATTTGAATTTAGATCCAAATCTGATCCGAATCTAGAAGGAAGCTAACTGAAACAAACTCGACAAAATATCTACATCTTTATATCCAAAAAATTAAATCTAAACCTTAATTGGATTGAAAAAGAACCGATTTGACTATATGAGTATCTAAATTACCTAAAATAAAATTGTCATCTGGGTTTTATTTAATAAAATAAAAAGGAATAAGAAGTTTAAATACATAAGCCGACATAACACATAAACCAACATAAGACCAGACCTCGATTAAAGTTTTCAGTAGAGACAAGGAAAAATATTACAATCACAGACCGGAAGATGCCGTACTCAAAAGAGGTCTACAACAGATCGAACCAACTAGATACTATAAAGATCAACAAGCGGGAGGAAACTAACTAATCTAGACTAATTATCTTAAGTAAACCTTAATCATAGCAACCTAATTACCATTAAAATCACCTAAACATGGCCAAAACAACACCGAAAGGAGAAAAGTGAAGAATTTTCTTAACTTACTTTGACACAAACGGTAAAACTACACTAGATCTGAAACAAAACAAAGCCTTAACGGTATGGATAAGATGGAGAGAATCGACGCCGGTGCTATCAAAACCACTGTTGCCAGTTCTAAAGAAGAGTCCTGGAGGCTAGGTTCGAGAGGAGACGATGACCACAATTATTAATTAAATTTTTATTAAAGAATTGTGAAACTATATATGAATGGAACAAACTTGTGGAATTGGTGGAATTTGTAGAATAAGTAGAACATATTACCAAGGTAGGCTCATATAGCTAATTTTAAAAATTTGATCGCCGCATATCATAAATGTAAGCATGGATTCTTTTTGATTTTAAAGTCAATCTGAATCTATATATAGGACATAGTTTAATTACTAACCTTGGAGTATCAAAGGTAAATATATATATATATAAAAGATCCTCCTTAATCGAACACTTCAGAAGGAGTGGTAATGATGGTTTTAGATTTGTTTTGCCTATGAGAGAAGATTAAATTAAAGATGAATTGTTAGATTGCATAAAAAATGCAGATGTTTTTTTTAATTCCATTTGTTCTTTGGAAATTACACACCAAAAAGAGATAAAAATTTTCGAAAAGAGTTTGTTTGATTTAAAAGATTGTTAAGTCGGCAAAAGAGTTTATGGTTACTCGCTTAAATAGAAAACTTGGCTGAATCCCTAGCTAACAAAGATGGGAGGCCGAGTTTTGATTCAACAAATAAGTCTCTTGTAATTTGTAACCCAAGAGAAAAACTCAATAGGATAAATCACCTTAGGGAAAAAGAGTACAAATGGACACACCCAATTGGGGTTTGAGTTGTGAGGTCTTTTTCTATAATCTGAATTTGGTCAAGGATCCAATGGCTTAGTTGAAGAGCTTGGTTCTTGATCTTTTCATTGATCCATCTGATACTTACGTAAGCTCCTCCTCCATCAGCTCCTTAGCGTCTTTACGATCTTCATCCTCACGTTCAACTCCTTCCTCAAGCTCTTTAGGCATCTTAGAGCTTTCCATTCTCACATCATGCTCCCCTTCTTGAAAAGTATTTGACCTCAAATCTTTGTCATTTGCAATAAAAAGCAAAAGGTTAGAAACTTTGAAGCTCGAACTCATCTTGTACTTAGCTTAGAGATCCAATTGATATGCATTGTCATTGATCCTTTTGATCACACGTAAAGGTCCATCCATTCTTGGCATCAATTGGGACTTCCTTTTTGCCGAGAAAAACTCATTTCTTAAGTATATCCAAACTTGATCTCTAGATTTATAGATCATTTTACACCTTCTTTTGTTAGCTAGCTGAGCATATGATCTTGTTTTCTCCTTAATATTCAAGCGAGCTTGTTCATGTAATTTATTCACCAATTATGCCTTTTTGGTCCATCAAGACTAATATTTTCACTCAATGGCAAAACGGGTGAGATCCAAAGGAGAAATCAGATTAAAACCATAAGCAAGCTAAAATGGAGAGAACTTAAAAGTTGAGTGCAATAAATGATTATAAGAAAACTCTACATGTGGTAAGCATCTTCCAAGACTTAAGGTTCTTTTTAATCAATGCACGCTGTATAATGGACAATGTTCGATAAACTACTTCAGTTTGACAATTGGTTTGTGGATGACAAGTAGTAGAGAAAACAAGCTTAGTACATAGCCTAGACCAAAGTACTCTCCAAAAATGAATTAAATATTTAGTATCTCTATCTTAAACAATGGCTCTAGGTATGCCATGTAATCATACTATGTCCCTAAGAACATATTGGCTACATGAGTTGCATCAATAGTTTTATAGCAAGCAATGAATGAAGTGAGCTATTTTTGAAATTTTATCAACCACCACAAAAAGTGAATCTTTCCAGTCCTAGTTCTAGTCAATCATACCACGAAGTCCATAGAGATATTAATTCAAGGGTGACTAAGAATAGGTGAAGGAGTATACAAACTGTGTGGCTGAACCTTAGATTTAGCTTGCTTACACGTAGTGCAACAAAAACATATTAGTTCCACATCCTTTTTCAAGTGAGTCCAATGGAAGTGATCTTGTATAACTTTGAATGTCTTGGCTACACCAATATGCCCCATCAGACAACTCCCATGTGCTTCCCGAACTAAAAGATGTCAATTAGAACATGTAGGTATACACAAACGGTTATCATAGAATAAAAATCTTTTTTGCTTGAGTTATCGACCATAAGCATTGGTAGAAGACAACAAATACTTCTTTAAAATCAAGATCAAACACATATAATTATTCAAGTGTTCAAACCCAAGTAGTTTAGTTTTAAGAGTAGAGAGTACATTGTACCTTCGTCAACGCATCAGCAATCACATTTTCCTTACCTTGCTTGTAGCGAATGTTATATGGAAAAGTCTCAATGAACTCGACCCACCTTACATGTCTTTTATTGAGTTTGTGCTGTCCTTTAAGTGCTTGAGAGACTCATGGTCTCAATAGATGACAAACTTCTTTGACCAAAAATAGTGTTGTTAAGTTTGTGGGGCTTAACTAGTGCATACATCTCCTTGTCACAAATTGGATAATCTGAGTTGCTCCTCCAAATTTCTCACTATATGCAATAATTTTAATTCTTGCATCAAAACAGCCCCAATGCCCACATAAGAAGTATCACATTCGATTTCAAAAATCCTAACAACATCTGGTAGAGCTAAAATAAGTGCGTTCATAAGCTTTTCTTTCAAGATTTGGAACGCATTTTCTTGAGCTGCAGTCCATTTGAATTCAACTTCCTTTCTGATTATCTCTACGAGAGGAGCAACCAAAGAATAAAGTCCTTGACAAATCTTATATAGAATCCAACCAGACCATGAAAGCTTCTCACGTCGCTAAGTTTTTTTTGGGTTTGGCCAATCCTTGATAACCCTCACTTTCTACTCATCAACCTTCGTGCTATCTACACTTACTACAAAGCTTAGAAAAAAAGATTATCTATGCAAAATGTACACTTATTTTATATTGGTATACAATCTTTCTTGCCTAAGAACTTCTAAGACAATCCAAATATGCTTATAGAGAAAAGTGCTCCATGCCCAAAAGTGTCCCATCTTTGACTTGGCATACAATCTTTCTTGCCTAAAAACTTTTGGGCATGGTAGTCAACAATGGATAACGTGATTTTTTGAAGTTGAGATCTATAACTAGAGTTTTTGATTGAAAGTGCTTTGTTCAAGTCAGTATTAAAGTTGTTTATTTTTTCTAACAATTAGATCGATAAGACTCAATCTATAGCCCAAGCCTATCCATAAACCCCTAACTTTAACATCTATATGCAGTAAGATGGAGTTGAACTCTAGATGTCTGAGTCGTTATCTGGGGCATGTAAGCTACCAGAGTGAGAATAGGTTGGCTATTGTATTTTAACAAAACATAAACATATAAATTATGTCAAAAATGAGATATATACCTTAGTTTGCTCTCTGATTTGTTTGAAATCGGCTCAGACACGATCGAGTTTAGCTTGAGCTTCGAGAATCTCAACTTGCTCTCCATAGGATAAAGCACGAGCATTAGGATCATTATAACATATCGACTACATTGTAAAGACATGGACTATCGTACGTGGACCATTGTCCGTTTTGGGATTGGAGCAAGACAACAACTTCAACATTATGTTCCTTAAGGAGTGCACCAACCTTCTCGAATACATCAACTTGGTCTTTTGCAAAAGCCTCTTCTCTTGCACTGTTATCTTCAATGTATTTCCCCTTATTCTTTCACCACTTTTTTTTTTTTAAGCTCTAGAGAGTCTTTGTGTTGTTGTGATTGTAGGACTAGTCACTACTCTTTTTATAGGCATATTGGGTAGATTAGGTTAAATGGATTATCATGTCTTATTATTATTGATATATATTCTTTGCTACAATATTTGAAATTGTCTTTTTTTTTTAATGTAATTATTCTAAGTAATATCATAGATATCACTGTTAGGAAACTTGAGACACCATATTGTTATCGAATATCTCATTTGAGACATAAAATATTCTTTTTCAGAAGATTAATATACTTATTTGCGACATAATACATGACACAAAAATTATATAAAGATAGTTAAGTTTGTTTTACATATCTTAAATACGAGACTTAGGAATACTACCTATTATTATTGGGTATATCTAGTCTCTATAAACTATCTATTTCTATTGGGTATATCTAGTATCTCGAGATTTCTATCTAGCTACGCAATATTTATTTTTAAATGAAATTTTAAATGAAAGTTTATACATGACAGACATACATAAGAACTGATACGAAATAATGGAAATAAATTTCAAATTGAAAACAGGTAATAATTACTATATAATATTTTTTTTGTCAACTGGATTGACAAGACCTCATCCATATCCTAAACTCAACTTATCTCTAAAATCTCCTACTTAAATATAGTAGGTTGGAGTCGAAGTCCAGATATGTAAACTATTAGCTAAGACATAAAATCACCAAACCAAGAAGAATTCAGTAAAAATTACTATATAGTTTTTTCGAAAGAAAGATTCTTTAAATTTTAAATAATAAAATTTGAAAAAAATAGTTTCCTGATATAAAAACGGAGAATATATATATATATATATATATATATATTTAATTGTGAGCCGCTATAAAACCGTGTAATTAGTGTTTATAAATTTTTTCTTTTTCCTCTTGTAACCCAAATAAAATTCTTCCATCATAAATATTAAATTAGAATAGTGTAGAAAGCTATACATGGTGCATTCATTTTTGTTTACTTTATTTAATGTGTAAATCATTATGATAAATTTTCACTAGTAAAAATATTTGGAATTTCCTTTTACAATTATTTTTGAGTGATATTTTAAATATCTTTATTAGAAAATCAGAATCTACATTCTCATTAAACTTTCACTACAAAAATTATGTGCATTCATAGCACATATTTATACCATTTTTTCTCCTATAAATTGTTTTCAGATTTTTGTACCACTATGATAGCATTTAAACAAGAGTGATTTAGGTGTATAACAATTATTTATTACAAAACCTAATATCTAACAGTTAAATTTTTTAAAATCACTAAAATACTCTCAACAACATCTGTTCTCCATTTGTTACCCGGTAACATATATGTTACCTAGGTAACTTATAAACTATCCGTTAACTTAAGAATATTAACCGATAATATATTTATTATCATCTAATTTATAATTACCCTTTCATATATTAGCTAGATCCAAATTTATTACCTGCTAACATAAATATATATCATGTTATTACATTTATTTATCTGCTACTAATATTTGTTACTATATATATATATATAAGGTATGAATCATAAGTCAATACGAGGGTTCGAGAGTTTGAGAAGTTTTGTTGTGATCTCAGTTCAGTCACCTGTATCGTCACTGACATCTTCATCACCACCAAAACCGATTGTTCCACCACTATAAATACTATTTCGCCACTGATATTTTTGTCCCCACCAACACGGACCGCTCCACCATAACTAACAAAAGATCGAAGCTTTACCCTAGCTAATTATTGGAATTGCAAAATCAAAATAAAAACAGTATGTAACCCTTGGTATTGAGCTCATGAATACAGAAAAATTGAGTGATGAAAATGATGAATAATGAGAAAGAAAGGCAAATGATAAGCAAGAAATTACATTAAGAATGCTTGCAAAGATATTTAATGGATATTGGGGTTAAGAACATAAACCTACAAAAATGATCATTGTCATGAACCTAATTATGAAAATTATCCTTACTATATGGTGCAAATTATCTTTAAAAGACGCTAAGTGTAATAATGGCAAAGCGGGAATCTAAAATCTCTTTGGAGGGAACCATTTTTTTTTGTCAACAATTGGATCGACAAGGCCCGATTCATTGTCTAGCCCAACCCTTAAAATTCCTATTTAATCTAGCAACTGCATAGAGGGGAGGAATTGAACCCTAGATGCCATAGTCATTAACTGGATCATCCTAACCACCAGACTGAGAAGAACTCGGCTGGAGGGAACTATTTTCAGACTTAATTTTTTTTTTCTTTTTTGGAAGGCAGATTTTTTTTGAGAACTATAACAAATATACATAAGTTTTTAAAAGTAAAAATCTGACACAAGTTTTCAAAAAATTAGATTTAGTGTAACTTTTTAAAAATACCCAATGTACCTTTGTAACAGTATAACTAAAGTGATAATTGTTCAAATTTTTATTTATCCGTATACATCTATATATATTTACATCTAACATATTTATTACATATGTCAAACAATTATACATATATGTTGGATATTCACGTTTTTTCTATGCACTGTAAAACATATATTGTTACCATGTTAAGTTTTTATTTACCTGTATACATAAATCTATGTGCCTCTAACATATTATTATAGATTAATTTAACTCCATACACATTGAATTTATCTTAATTAGGTGATTTCTACATCTATGATTTGAGTTACTGTTTGTTAAAATAGGACTATTGTACCCTTATCTTTCTATCTCTATCTATTCTCTTTATCTTCTTTCTATTGCTCACTTCCTTTAAAATTGAGAGGATTCTTTCTTCCTTGTACTGTTTATATCTCATTTTCCTCAAGAAAAGTTCGGCGAGACACATCATTAACTTAGAACCATGAAAAACTATTAAATTTTGTACATAAGTGTCATATGCATTTCATTGCCTATTACGGAGGTATTGTGGAGCTTGATCTTGTTATTATATAAGAATATTTTGTGAGTGGTCAATGTTGTTAAATATTATAATAGAGATTTCTTTGTCTTGTTGATGTATTAGATGCATTGACCTTGCAACATGATTTTTGTTAGGGATAATAAATTTGTTATGGCATATGAATTTTTTTTTTTGTCAACACATATTCATATATTACCAAAAAGGAGTAAGGATAAGTTACACTTCTATACCATTAGGTGACTCCCTCGAAGAACGAGCTAGAGCATCAGCCTTATGATTTAGAGAGCGCGGAATTACATGAAGAGAAAAAACACTAAAAAGAGACTTCAAACTATAGAAATCCTCCTGGTAAGGTTGAAACGCCGGCCAATCTTCTGGATT
>OVAX01003593.1:1410-18487 GCA_900406405.1 Lepidium africanum | reverse complement strand
TGATTTTAGCGACTAATTAGCGACTGATAGGACCGTCCCAAATCAGTCGCAAATCAGTCGCGAATTCGCGACTGATCTGTGACTGATACCTTCAGTCACATATTAGTCGCAAATCAGTCGCTATTTAGCGACTGATTTGCGACTAATGTTTTTAGTCACGAATTAGCGACTGATTTGCGACTGATTTTTTTTAGTCGCAAATCAGTCTCAAATCAGTCTCAAATTTAGCGACTGAATTTTTCAGTCCCAATATTCAGTCGCTAAATGCGTGTTTTCTTGTAGTGAAATCAGTGTTCTTTCCGGAAAGAGTATTGGACATTACTGACACATTGATTCTTAATGTTGGTCAAATAGCTGATTCCGCCAAGTAGTTGTTCTCGACAATAAGTTGTTCAAGACAAGAACTTGTTCTTAACAAGAAGTTGTTGTGAATGTGTGACAAGAACAAGTATTTCAGCTAACCGAAGACTTGATCAATACAAGAACTTGTTAAAACACAAGATGTTAGTCGAAGACAAGTGGATGTCTAAAGACAAATATCTTATACTCAAATCATGTGGCTGAGAAGGACGAGGAACTTATTAGCACAAAGATTTGCAGAAAATTCAGTGGCGAGATATTTGGATGATAACAAGAAAATGAATAATTCCTGAACATTGGCCAAGAATTTGTTTCCAAAAATCAACAAAGTAAATTTTCCTAAAAATAGAAAAAGGAAAAACTGATCAAGGATATGTCACTTTCCATTTCTAAAAATTCACAAAGATATAGAAGAGGTTGTTACGAGCTGTATAATGCTAAAGTGCATACCACGAGTTAGGTAACACTTTGAGCATTGAGAGAGAATATTGTAAGTTCATAACAAATCAAAAGAACAAAATTATTAGGCTTAAATCCATTCCACAGACAACTCTCTGAGTTGATTGATTATGTGAACACATATCGCGAATTAATTCATTTGAAATATGTTGATTATCGACTAGTTGAAAACGAATCTTTAAAGCACAACACACATCTTAATCATCAAGACTTTCAATCAGATCCAATTTATATGGCTAGTCTATCACAAGGCATGCCTTTATCATGTGCGTGTTCCAGCATTCTATTCGTGACACCATAAAACAGGCAGCTAGAATTTTCTTCGGAGAGACAGAGTTTTTGGGTATCGATGAAAACATCCTCGTTTTTTATATATGATACATACACTCAAATGCACGTGAGGGGAACAAATCATCGTTTGATTTCTTAATAAGCCTTTTGATTCGTCTTCTTCTTTGAAGACAGTTGAATCAATCTTCAAACAAGAACCTATGAAACTCACATGTAATTTAGGAGAGAAATCTCTCATTTTGTTTTTCATTCAACGTCTACTAAAGATTAGGGTTACAAAGATTAGAGCTTATATAGGGATCCTTAGAAAACCCTAGTTACAATATGGGCTAAAACAAGTAGGCCATTGATTAGAACCTACCAAACTAATAAAAAGAAAAGGCGCAAAAACTTGCACAATCTAAATGGCTGATTAAATCCTTAAAAAAATAAACAAATTAGAGTCCACCAAAGGTAAGCAAGCCTTGGACGAGTTAGTGGCCTCATGTGCAGGTCCACGCTGCACCAGATCCCTTCGACAGTGAGTGATTCGACCTCGAATCTAGGATGTCTCCTTCTCTTCAAGTGCAATCGTTCTAGCTTGACCAGTTTCCAAAACTAGAGCGGTACTCTACAACCACGTGGGTATGTCTTGAGTTTTTGGGCTTGTTGAAACTACAAAAGGCCCAAAAACAAGTCAAAGTCGGCTTGAATTGCATATTGCTCTCGACTTGAATTCAGATGGACATGGACATTAAAGAAATATAGAGATAACATGGGACATGGACATGGACGAGGACATGTCTAAAATGGACATTGATATGGACGAATGAATCAGTGACACTTGGAAAATAGAAGACAAAATGAGGAAATTGATTTCGGCTACGGACGTCAACATAAGTGATAAACATGAACATGAATTTTATGGACATGGACATTGAAGAATTATATAGATAATTTGATACATGGATATGGACATAAACATATATACATGTACATACTCGCCTTCTTATAGCACAACATGTAAATAATTTTAAAACATAAGATATATGAAAATTGCATTGGACATAGTCATTGTCATGGACATGAACATAAATTAGGGAAATAGACGTAATTTATGAACATTAATTGATTTATTCAATACGGGATCAGAGTACATAAACCTGGTCCATATCCATGTATCAAAAATAAAATAACCAAACTGAATAAAAAAAACAACAATGGAGAAAGACGACTAGAGAAGACAGAAATAAAAATGAATAATGAAGAAGAAACAAAGAAGAAAGAGGAGAAAAAGAAAAAAGGAATATGTAGAAGAGGGAAGGAAGAAGAAAGAAAAAATTGTCATTTTGTCTATATGTCACCATTTCATTGGCTCCGCTCTATTTACAATGCCATCTTTCCAATGTGCCATCTTTAATGCCCACATTAGTCAACAAATGTGTTATTCTTTCGCATGTGTCGGTGAGGGCCAATTCATTCTAGTTATTTATGCAATCATAGACTACTCTTCTTGTCGTCAATTTGTAATCCCTCTGTCTCAAACTAAATGATGTTTTAGCCTTAATTTTTTATCTCAAACTAAATGATGTTTTAGCCTTAATTTTTTATCTCAAAATATATGATGTTTTAGATTTCCAACACAAAATTTTCACTTATTTTTCTCATTTAACTCTATTATTTATTCATATTAAATACACTATTAATTACAATATAGGAATAGTTTAAGTAATTTCATAAGTTTTCTTAAATACTGTGCATCTACCTTAAACATTATATATTATGAGACGAAGAGAATATTAAATTAGAAACAAGATTCCTGAAAGTGATAACTCTTAATACAAACAATAATTACAGCTAATTGCCTATAAGAAATCTTTGGGATAGTGTCCAATATCTGATTTTATGCAGATGAGTTTAATGATTTTAGATGTAGACATATACCTAGATCAGTGACTGCATGTTGTCTCTAAAACAAGATTATTTAAGTCATACGGACCCTTATTATTAATGAACGAAGAAGCAGTCAATCTATACAGCTCTTCGAAAGAATAAACCAACGATTTTTTAATAATAATTTCCTTGGCTATGTATTTCTGTGCTCGACTAGCTGCGTTAGAGACTCTTATACCTAAACAGTGAATGTGTTAATTACTGCATAGATCAATCAATTCTAGTGTTTAATCTTATTAACGTGAATTAAAGAGTATACTGTATATTTTAATTTCTTCTTTTTCAATGTAGTTCAATCTTTGGCTAAGAAAAAATTGTATGAAAGAATTATGTGTGTTCCTGATTTATATAGTGATATTTCAATTTTCCTTCTAATATTTAACTCGTGTTGGCGTCTTCTCTCCAGCTTTGCTAGCTGTATAGGTTAAATATTTCAGACACTAATTTTGTTTTTTTTTCGGTCAAGACACTAATTTTGTTTAAAAGTCATAAAGACTATTGAAATAATTTTGTTTTATTTTCTTTCGTTTTTTAAAGTCTGTTGTTGATCTGTATATATCTTTTCCTCCAAAGTGACAAACACCAGAAGCTACCAGCAAAAAATACATTAGAAATGAGAAGCATAAGTTTATTTCTTTTACTTGCTTTCGTTACTCTAATGCTACTTGAAGCATACCATTTTAATGATGAAACTGATAGACAAGCTTTGTTGGAATTCAAGTCTCAAGTTTCTGAAGCCAAGAGACTGGTATTGTCTTCATGGAATAACTCATTCTCTCTATGCAACTGGAAAGGGGTTACATGTGGCCGCAAACACAAGAGAGTTACTCTTCTAGATCTAGGAGGATTGCAATTAGGTGGAGTTATATCACCATCCATTGGTAATCTTTCGTTTCTCGTATCACTTAATCTTTCTAGTAATTCTCTTGGTGGAACCATTCCTCCAGAGGTAGGAAACTTGTTTAGACTTGAATACTTGTCTATGTCCTCAAATGATCTTGGAGGTGGGATTCCAACCAGTTTATCTAATTGCTCTAGATTTTTTTATCTTTATCTATATTCCAATCATTTTGGCGAAAGTGTTCCTTCCGAACTTGGGTCATTGACAAAACTCGTTGTTTTAGATCTTAACTATAACAAGCTGACAAGGAAAGTTTCTGCATCTCTAGGAAACTTGACATCTCTAACATATCTTAGTTTTGGAGAAAACAATATGGAAGGAGGAATTCCTAGTAGTATTGGTAAATTGAATCAGTTAGTGACATTTGGATTATATATGAACAATTTTTCAGGATATTTTCCTCCAGCAATCTACAATCTTTCCTCACTTGAATATTTTAGAATTTTTGACAATAGTTTTTCTGGGAGCTTGAGATCTGATTTTGGTAATCTGCTACCACAACTTCAAATTTGTGATATGTCATCTAATAATCTCAAGGGAGCCATTCCAACAACACTGTCCAATATCTCAAATCTTCAATACTGGAGAATCATGACAACCCTTTCACCGGAATTGTTTCTCAAGGCCTTGGGAAGCTACATAATTTACAAAATCTTTGTCTTTATGGTAATTCTCTGGGAAGTTACACTTCTGGTGATCTTGAATTTCTGGGTGCTCTAAGTAACTGCACCCAACTAAAGGAATTAAATGTTGGTGAATATTGGTTTGGGGGTGAGTTGCCTACATCTATTGTCAATCTGTCAATGAACCTCATATATTTAGGCCTTTATAAAAATCCCATATATGGAGGTATTCCTCATGGCATTGGGAATCTTGTTAATCTACAATCACTTCAGTTGGGCGAAAATATGTTGACTGGACCACTCCCAACATCTCTTGGTAAGCTTTCAAACTTGTTGAACATGAATTTCGATTCCAACAGAATGTCAGGAGAAATACCATCTTTTATAGGCAACATCACTCAGTTACTAAATCTCAATTTGTTTAACAACAGTTTTGAAGGAATTGTTCCTCCAAGTCTCGGTAACTGTAAAACCCTGCTAGAATTATGGATTGGGTATAATCAGTTGGATGGCTCAATACCTCTAGAGATTTTGAAAATATCATCTCTTACTGTCTTCCACTTGTCAAATAATTTTTTAACTGGTTCTCTACCAAAAGATGTTGATCTACTGACAAATCTTCTTGAGTTCCATGTTTCGCATAATAAGTTATTAGGGAAACTCCCACAGACTTTGGGAAACTGTCTCTCACTTGAAAGAATTTATCTGCAAGGAAATTTCTTTTGATGGAGCCATTCCAGACATAAGTAGGTTGGTGGGCCTTAAGGTGGTTAATTTCTCAAACAATAATCTCTCTGGAAGTATACCTGGATATTTTGCAAACTTCTCTTTGTTGGAGTATCTCAATTTATGCTTCAACAATTTTGAAGGACGAGTGCCAACTCAAGGAGTCTTTCAGAATGCTACTAAAGTTTCCTTATTTGGAAACAAAGATCTCTGTGGAGGCATCAAAGATTTGAAATTAAAACCATGCCTTGTGCAAGCACCACCACTGCAGACACAATCTTCCTCTCTCTCAAAGAAAGTTGTGATGGGGGTTAGTACATGCATAATGTTTCTTTTGATGTTGTTCATAGCTTCACTTTCTCTTCGTTGGTACAGAAAAAGAAAAGAGAACTATCAAATCAATGAGCCCGTTCCTTCCACATTGGAAGTCTTCCATGAGAAAATAAGTTATGGAGTTATTAGAACTGCAACAGATGGGTTTTCTTTGAACAATTTGATTGGGTCAGGTAGTTTTGGTACTGTGTCTAAGGCATTGCTCCTGACAAAGGACATGGTTGTTGCAATGAAAGTTCTAAATCTAGAGAGACGTGGAGTAATGAAGAGCTTTATGGCAGAATGTGATTCCCTTAAGGACATAAGACATCAAAATCTTGTAAAATTATTGACTGTTTGTTCGAGTAATGATCTCCGAGGAAACGAATTTAGAGCTCTAATCTATGAGTTCATGCCAAATGGAAGCTTAGATGTATGGCTACACCCAGAGGAAGTGGAAGAAATTCATAGGCCTTCAAGAACTTTGACACTTTTTGAAAGGCTTAACATAGCCATAGATGTGGCTTATGTTTTGGAATATCTTCATATTCATTGCCATGAACCTATAGCTCATTGTGATCTCAAGCCAAACAACGTCCTCTTAGACAATAATTTCACTGCCCATCTAAGCGACTTTGGATTAGCTCGACTTCTTCTCAAATTTGATAGGTATTCTTATTTTAATAATTTAAGTTCAGCTGACATCAGAGGAACCATTGGCTATGTCGCACCAGGTAAAGTTATACATCACACATTTGTAATTTTTGAATCATAAAAATCTTTGTATTCTAAAGTTACTCCATTTTTATTTAATGTGAAATATGATGCAGAATATGGAATGGGAGCTAGACCATCAATAAATGGTGACATGTATAGCTTTGGGATTTTCATTTTGGAAATGTTCACAGGAAAAAGACCAACCAATGAATTATTTGGTGGAAGCTTCACCCTACACAGCTACACAAAGTCTGCTCTTCCGGGGAGTGTATTGGACATTGCAGACAAATTGATTCTTCACGTTGGTCGCAAAGTTGGTTTTCCAGTGGCTGAGTGTTTGACTCTACTTTTGGAAGTGGGACTTAGTTGTTGTGAAGAAATCCCTACGAAGAAGTTGGCAACGAGTGAAGCCAAAAAGGATTTAATCTCAATCAGAGAGAGGTTCTTTAAAGCCAGAAGAACATACAGACAATAAAGTGTTTATGGTTTTATCTACATATGAAGCTTGCAATTATGAATGCTTGTGTTATTCAGATTTTGGTAACCTTGGAGTTTCTCAGCTTTTGGAATTTAAGATTTACAAATTTGTATTTCCGTTCTTTTTCTCTGCTTGAACTTCCTGCTTTTGCTTTGTTTGGCTTTCAAATTCTGTTCATTCTGTTGCTTTTATTTTCTGGAAAAAAATAAATTAATGATGAGCTGAAATAATGTTTGTAGTCTTGTCAAAACTTAACATTTTAACCAAAATTTAATTTTGCTTCATAAAGGTATTTAATTAAATTTAGTTTCATATAAGATATCGATTGATATATCTAATGGATTTTCGAGTCGTAATTCAGATCCTAATCCTAAGCAAACCATATGATGTTTTCGAGGAAAATCTTAAATGTGAGTAAAGTAGACGTTGGTGCCAGATACACTTTTCAAAATATAAAATATTTTTTTTGCTTTTTATCTCTTAGGCTTTTGTTTTTCTTTTTATGATCTCTTTTGCTTTTGTTTTTCTTATGAAAATTAACAATGTTAAAAAGCACTAACTTGTCTTCAATTGATCAACTTCTTAAAAGACTTTTGAGGGGCTTCCGTTCGGAAAAGTCTTTGCAGCTTTCTTTATGTATTTCAGGTAAATTAGTTTAATAGCCAGGTTATGCTAATTTTTTATAAGATCAGACTGACAGTGAGAATGTTGATAGAGTTTTGAAACAATTATTGTCAAAATAACGTATGGGGACTTACTACGTGAAGTTAGGCCAAGCCAATTATAGATTTAGTTCACTTTTTTATTTTTTGTCAACATTCGGCCACAACTGGCCGGCTCATTAGTCAAGTTCATGTATAATGCACGCAGCAAGACTCAGATTTCAAAATATGCAAGTGCATCTGCCTATAGTAGATTTACTGCATGCCACTAGGCTAAAGATCACTTGCAAAAACAATTAATGATCCACTCACAAAAATACAAATTTACGAAACAAAAACAAATAGCAAAATTGTTTTCTTTCCAAGAAGTAAACTTCCGCGAAACAACATAACACTTATTATCAATTCTTCTTTTCCAAGCTCGACCCACAACATTTCAAAGTTATTTCATAATATATATTAGTAATCAGAGGAATTTTTTTTCTTTTTTTTTGGATAAAATGTGGAAAAAAAAACAGAAGAGTTCAGGGGAAACTATTTTTGGTTAAATAATTAAGTGTCCACATAACATCTGCTATTTTTTCCATCGAAATTCGATCACAAAATATTATATTGTCTCATGTGATATTGTAAGGGTTTGAATTTATGTTGCCCCACATGATATTATTGTTAGAGATTTGGAGAGTTAAATTATGGATAAAATCTTAATATAATCTAATTGTCCGCCAATCCAACAGTTACTCTTTGTAGATGACAGTGTTTTCATATGTAAATCTACCTTCAAAGAGTGTAATGAAATCCTGCATTGTTTGCAACTTTATGGAAGTGCTTCTAGACAGGAGATTAATTTTAATAAGTTGGCTATTACCTTTGGCAGCAAGATAGATAGATATATGAAGCAGCTGCTGTCTGAGTACTGTGGTATCCTTCAAGAAGGGGGAAATGGAAAGTATCTCGGTCTTCCTGAGTGTTTTACCGGATCGAAATCTGCACTATTGTCATACATCACCAATAAGCTAAAGACAAGAACGAGTGATTGGTATTCGAAATCACTTTCACTTGGAGGAAAGGAGGTTTTACTCAAGTCGGTTGCAGTAGCACTTCATGTGTATGCTATGTCATGTTTTAAACTGTCTAAGCATCAATGCAAGAAAATCGTAAGTGCTATAACAAGCTTTTGGTGGAATAGTAAAAAAACTGAAAACAAGATATATTGGGTTGCTTGGGAACGCATGTGCAAAGCAAAATATGAAGGAGGTCTGGGATTTAGGGATATACATGGCTTCAATCAGGCTTTGCTTGCAAAACAAGCATGGAGGATACTTACGGATCCACAATCATTGTTAGCTAGATTATATAAGGATCACTATTTTCCAAACTCGGGTTTCCTTGAAGCTAAAATCACAAGTAGACCGTCCTACACATGGAGAAGTGTTATGTTTGGTCGGGAACTCTTAGAGAGAGGCCTTATGCACAACATTGGAGATGGTGTTGACACTCTAGTCTGGTTGGATAAATGGATATATGATGATCAGCATAGAAGACCATGTAACAAGGAGAGTTTGATGGATTTGAACTTACGAGTGGCGGATCTTATAGATCTTAATGGAGAGTGGAAAACATAGCGGCTTCAGGAGCTTTTCTTGCCCTGGATATTGAATATATGAAGGCTTACCCTCCGTGTTTAGGAAAGTCCGATTCATGGATTTGGTCTTTTACAAAGGAAGGGAGTTATAGTGTGAAGAGTGGCTCATGGCCTGTATCCCAACCTGTTATATGCAGATTACCGAAACCTGATTATGTTCAACGGTTGAACAAAGTCAAGAGTAAGATATGGAAAATCAACACACTCCCTAATATTAGATTGTTTCTGTGGCGTGTACTCTCTGGTGCTTTAGCTGTAGCAGACAGATTAAGTAGTCGTGGAATGGACGTTGATACACGATGCAGGGTCTGTACACACCATACCGAGACCATAAGCCATGTTTTGTCTGAATGTGTTTTTGCAAAAAACACTTGGGAAGCAGCTCATATAACGATTTGTCAGGGATCTATGACTATCGAGGATTATATGGATAAACTATTTGAACAGATATATGTGAACGATAATCATAAGCAAATCCGTAAAGCGATTCCATGGATTTTTTGGGGCTTGTGGAAGCAACGAAACCAGCTGGTTTTTGCAGGGAAAACAAGCACCAATTATTGTATAGTTGCTAATGCCTTGGACGAGGTTAAAAGTTGGGAAGAAGCTAAGGTGGCTGATGCAGCTCTGATATGTAATTTGACTCTTTCTTCCTCAAGTAAATCCTGGTCTAAACTTGCTACAGGAATCGTTAAATGTAATCTGAGTGTGATCAGAAGAAAGGAGTCACCCTTAGATGGAGGAGCATGGATTTTACGTGACCACTTAGGTGACACAATCTTTCATGCTAGAGACGCTTTCACATCCTCCAAGAATAAAATGATTGCAGATTTTAAAAGTGTCATGTGGTCTTTACAAAGCTTGAAAGATCTACATATTGATAATGTGGAGCTGAGCTTAGAAAACAAGGGAGTCGTAGAAGCAATCTTACATCCGCGACGATGGCCTAAATTTAGGCATTATACGAGTCGGGTCCTGGCTTTGTTGGGTGGTTTTTTGAGTTGCAGGGAGCATCATCTATGAATCTCGACTCACGTCATATTTAGCTTGAGGCGCTCCATCATGGTTGGAGTCGACATTAGAAAGGGAGAAACAGAGAGCATCTCTCTTGGTCTATGCTTAGATCGGTTCGATAACCGTTGATGGTCTATCTTTGCCTTGTTTTCAAGGCTCTGAGTCTTAGCACTCTGTTTTTAGGGTCTGCCTTTATTTTCGTTTATTAAGCTGCCTTGTACTAAACATCTCGTTGGGCTTCATGCCTTATTGTTTAATTAAATTCCCAGATGACAAAAAATAAAAATCTTAAGGAAACCATATGCCAGGAACTCTTAACTGTGAGTAAAGTAAGCGTTGATGCAAAAATAAACTTTTTTTATCTCTTTTGCTTTCCTTTTATTAAACACTTATTCACTTGCTTTCAAATTTTGATTGGCTTCGTTTTGGAAAAGTCTTTGCAGCATCCGTTATGTATATTCCCCTTTAAGTTGCATTATAACCATTTCCATATTTTCTTCTGTTGCTTATACTCACTTTCCTGCAAAGAAAAAAAAAGATGAGATTATTTCTTTTACTTGCTTTCAATGCTTTCATGTTACTTGAAGCATATCGTTTTAGTGATGAAACTGATAGGCAAGCGTTGTTGGAGTTCAAGTCTCAAGTTTCTGAAGCAAAAGATTTGTCTTGTCCTCATGGAATAACTCATTCCCTCTATGCAACTGGAAGGGGGTTACATGTGGCCGCAATCACAAAAGAGTTACTCGTTTGAAGCTAGATGCATTGCAACTTGACGGAGTTATTTCACCATCGATTGGTAATTTTTCGTTTCTCAGGGTACTTAATCTCTCTTATAACTCTTTTGGTGGGACAATTCCCCAACAAGTGGGAAACTTGTTTAGACTTGAAGTTTTGAATATGGACTCAAATCATCTCGGAGGATGGATTCCAAGCAGTTTGTCTAATTGCTCTAGATTGTTAAAACTTTATCTACATAATAATAAACTTGGAGGAAGTGTTCCTTCAGAACTAGGGTCAATGACGAAGCTCGTTGGTTTAGATCTTAGTGCTAACAAGCTGACGGGAACATTCGATGCATCTCTAGGAAACTTGACATCTCTCAGATATCTTGCCTTTGGAGAAAACAATATGGAAGGAAAAATTCCGAATGATATAGTGTTATGCCTCTAACTTCGCCGGAACACGATCGGAGAGGAAGAAGGTGGGTGAAACCCGGCGGAACAGGTTTTACGCGTTAATAGGAGTAGTACAAGTTGCACAACTTGTTTTAACAGAAAGCTGGCATTCTGCCTTTTAGAATCAGATTCTAGTTTCTATCCAAAAAGAAATGTAAAAACTATTCTCATATTTATACAGAACAAAATGTTTGTAAAACAAAATAACAAAAGAAAAGAATCAAAGTAACACGTGAGCTGCACACACAAATTTGTTAGCAAAGTAATTTCATTAACTCAATAACCAGATCACATCCAAGTGCCATGAGAACTGTCTTCACTTGCTATGTGAGCCTTTGTTACGACGATAGTACGCTCTCCACGGTCTATCATATAGCTAAATTAAGTCAGTTGGTGAGTTTTGGATTATACACTAACAATTTTTCAGGACTGTTTTGTCCAGTAATCTTCAATTTTTCCTCACTTGAATATTTAGGCATCTTTGAGAATAATTTCTTTGGAGGCTTAAGATCTGATTTTGGTAATCTTCTACCAAAACTTGAAGAATGCATTATTGCAGCTAATCGATTCACAGGGTACATTCCAACAACACTATCCAATATGTCAAATCTTCAAATCTTCCTAATCGAGTTCAACAATTTTAAAGGAAGTATTTCTCCAAGCCTAGGGAAACTATGGAATCTTCAATATATTTATCTTGAAAAGTAATTATCTGGGAAGTTGTTCTTCTAGTGATCTTATATTTCTTAGTGCTTTGAGTAACTGCATCAAGCTAAAGGATGTAGATGTCAGTGACAATAGGTTGGGAGGCGAGTTGCCTAGTTCAATTGCCAATCTATCTGTGAACCTCATCCATTTAAGTCTTTATGAAAATCTAATATTTGGAGGTATTCCTCATGGTATTGAAAATCTCGTTAGGCTACAAGTACTTCAGTTGGGAGAAATTATGTTGACTGGACAACTTCCAACCTCTCTTGGTAAGCTTTCAGACAGATTTAAATTCACATCAAACAGATTGTCAGGAGAGATACCATCACTTTTTTACAATACTTCGATTTGTCCAACAACAGTTTTGAAGGAATAGTCCCTTCAAGTATTAGTAATTGTAGTACTGTGCTACAAATATCGATTGCTCATAATCAATTGAATGGGACTACACCTCTGGAAAATTTTTAGAATTTCATCCCTTCTTATCCTTAACATGTCAAACAATTTCTTAATTGGTTCTCTACCAAAAGATGTTGAACGACTTACAAATCTTCTCAAGCTTGATGTTTCACATAATAAATTATCAGGAAAATTCACAGAGACTTTAGGAAATTGTCTCTCAGTTGAAAGTATTGATCTGGAAGGAAATTATTTTAATGGAACCATTCCAAACATAAGTAGGTTGGTGGGTGTTAAGGAGGTTGATTTCTCGAGCAATAATCTGTACAGAACTTTACCTGGATATTTTGCAGACTTCTCTTTGCTGAACTATCTCATTTTATCCAACAACAGTTTTGAAGGAAGGGTGCCAACAGAAGGAATATTTCAGAATGATACTAAACTTTCTTTACTTGGTAACAAAGATCTCTGTGGAGGCATCAAAGATTTGAAACTGAAGCCATGTTTTCTGAAATCAAGTTCTTATTCTCAGTTTTAAAAAGTTGTGATCGGGGTTAGCCTAGGCACAACTTTTCTATTTTTGTTGTTCACAGCATTAGTTTCTTTATGCTGGTTCAAAAAAAGAAAGAAGAACCAAGATACCAACAATCCAGCTCCTTCATCGTCATTGGAGGTGTTCCTTGAGAAAATAAGTTATGATGGTATTCGAACAGCTACAGATGGCTTCTCTTTGAGCAATTTGATTGGATCAGGTAGTTTTAGTACTGTGTATAAAGCATTGCTTCCGACATATGACATGGTTGTTGCAGTGAAAGTTCTAAACCTAGAGAGACATGGAGCAATGAAGATATGGCAGAATGTGAATCACTCAAAGACATAAGACATCAAAATTTTGTAAAGTTATTGACTGTTTGTTCGAGTATTGATTTCCAAGGATATGAATTTAGAGCTCTGATCTATGAGTTCTAAAGGAAGCGTAGATGTGTGGCTGCACCAAAAGGAAGTGGAAGATACTCATAGGCCCTCAAGAACCTTGACACTTTTTGAAAGGCCTAACATTGTTATAGACGTGGCTTCTGTTTTGGACTATTTTCATGTTCATTGTCATGAACCTATACTTCATTGCGATCTCAAGCCAAGCAACGTCCTGTTGGACAATGATTTCACTTCCCATGTTAGCGACTTTGGTTTAGCTCGGCTTCTTCTCAAATTCGACAATGAATCTTAGTTTGATCAACTAAGCTCGGCTGGCATTCGAGGAACCATTGGTTATGTTGCACCAGGTTAAGCAATATATAATACATTTGTAATATTTGAATGCAAAAGTCATTGTATTCTTATGTTACTCCACTTTTGTTTTTGTAAAATATGATGCATAATATGGAATGGGAGGACAACCATCAATACATGGTGATATGTATAGTTTCGGGGTTCTTTTTATGGAATTATTCACGGGAAAAAGACCAACCAATGAATTATTTGGAGGAAATTTCACCTTATACAGCTACGTAAAGTCAGCACTTCCTGAAAAAGTATTGGAAATTTCATACAAATCGATTCTTAATGTTGGTCCCAGGGTTGGTTTCTTTGTGGCTGAGTGCTTGACTCAGGTTTTGGAAGTGGGACTTAGGTGTTGTGAAGAAATCCCAGTGAACAGGTTGGCAACAAATGAAGCCAGAAAGGAGTTAATTTCAATTAGAGAGAGGTTCTTTAAAGCAAGAAGAACATACATACATTGAAGTGTTTATGGTTTAATCTGCATACGAGGCTTGCAATAACGAATGTTGTGGTAAGCCTTAGTATTCCCTATTATATTTGGAGTTTCCCAGCTTGAGCTTTTTGCTTTGCTTTGCTTTGTTTGTCTTAAATCTAAGAGCCCAGTATTAAGTACTCTCTTATCATCTTTGTTTGCAATGAAGGACAAGCTTTCAAATTTTGATTATAATACTATTTCATTTATTTTCTGGAAACAAAAAAAAAAGTTAATTATGAGTTATAATAGTGTTCCAGTAAATTAGAGCTAAAAACCTTGTTACAGTAATTGAAATGGAGAGTTCGAGTAATTTATGGTCAAACTTTTAATGATTTCAGTGATTATTTCCACTCTCTTTGTTTTTTTTTTCTTCTTCATTATCATTGTCCATTCTTCTACCATTTGATAGTGTATATAGTTTGATTGCATACACATAATTCACTTCGAAATAGAACTATGTAACCGAAAAGACTAAATTGAACCATATCGAAATGATTTATATATACTATTGAAATGTATATGTTTAGAAACCTGAAATTTTTACTATTATTTAAAAAACCTAATAAAATCAGTAATTACTATTTATATATTCTTTTAAAACAAAGTATTTGTATATTTAAATATTTAATTTTATTTTTCCTAAGATAATATTTCTACTAAACTCAAACCGAAAATCACACTGAACCAATTCATAATTGTGCATCAAACCAAAATATGAATTTATTTTCTTTGATTTCGGTTTTTAATAAACCAATTAAACCGGATGACATAATCAAATTCAAATTCAAACCAAACCAAATCTACTCATACATAAATACATAAGCCATAGAGGCATAAAAGTCTCACTCCAATCAAAAAAATTGAGTGCGGTTATCAATAGCTGTAAGCCTCTAACCAAGCAATAATTTCTTAATAAAGAACAAAATTGCATCGTAATCCCAAGAAATTGACATGTTCATGATTCATCAAATGGGACCAAATCGGGTGTTGCGTTTTAGACCTAACTCCGAAGTTGTAGGGTAACTTAGAGTCAATTTCTGAGTCTATGTGATGTTCCATTGCACTTGGTCAGTATACGTGATTCATACATATATGTCTAGAGGCAGACGTAGGTTATCAACGATCGGGGCAATTACGCCTAGTAAAAAAAAATTATTGTTAAGAATTAGATTATTGGATTGATAAATTCCCTTCATATTTCAAATTAGGTGTGATAATATTTCTCGAAACCCAAACTTGAACCATATTAAGCCGAATTGAAATCGATAAAATATTTGAATAGGGTCTAGATTTATGTATCCGAGATATCGAACTCAAATCCAAACCAGAACCGAATGAGAATCTGGTATATTTGCACTAAATTTTTGTTTTTCAAAGACTTTTTTGTACTATACCTTTATTAATTTTGAGTTTTTTTTAAAAAAATTTGAATAAAACCGAAAACCCAAAAGACCCGACATGAATCTGAATTCTCATGCCTAGTCCAAATTCATCTTCTCCCCAAATCATGCTACTTCCTAGAGTCGATTACTATTTGAGAAAGTTGTAGTGTGGAAATTGATCACTTTATCAAATACACTTTTATTTTTGTTTATTTATATGCTTATAAATTTAATATATATTTACTATTCAACTTTAGATTTCACCAACTTATTAATTTTTTTTACTTAATAAAAATATTTTATGTTTTATTTGTTTTGTTTTTGAATGGAGAAAATTACTCGGAATTAATCCAAACATTCTCATAAATTTTAAATAATTTATTTTTCAGTTTAATAGTTTGGTTTTAGTTGAAAGCTATAATTTATGAGGTTTAAATTCATTTAGTTTGATCTTATGAATCAACCATATTTTTCTACACTTATCTCTTTTCATTCCAAAATTTTTAATCAGTTCATATTTGTGTTTAAATTTAGCAAATACCAAAAATAGGTTATCTACCAATATAGACAACAAAAACGTTCCATCAATTCTAACTATAAATACTACATTGTTTCTCAAAAATACTATCTAAAATCCAAACAAAAAAATCACTTTAAAAATCTTAAGGCACCAAGGTTTGAATTTTCTACATAGAAACTAAAACCATTAGCCTAGTTAACAAAAAAAAAATCCAAACAAAAACCATGAACTTTATCATTCTTATTACGCTATTTGTTTCTCTCAATTTTGGTTTCAATGAAGCTCGTTGTTACAATAAAGTTGTAATTCGTAATGAGCTCGGTGCTGGTAAGCCTCTTTATATGAATTGTCGTGGTTACAAAGGTACTGAAGTAATCAAAACGTTACAAATGAATGAAGAGGAGCTTATTGAGTTCGCAGATGTTGTTAACATAAAAGACAGAACAAAATGGACATGCGATTTGAGACATGGTCCTAATAAAGAGTTTTTCTATAAAGTTCAAGTTTATAGAGCAGCTTGGAAGAAACGTTGTAGTCAGTATCGCAATTGGGTTGCTAGACCTGATGGGATTTGGTTTAGAAGACATTATGATAAACCTATAGGACATGTTCTTAATTGGAACAAAGCATGAGTTTTTCTTTGGATTTTTTTCATAAGTAAACTAATTAAATATTATGTACTGTTTTTTTACGTTTGCTACATCATATAACCACAGAGTTAGCAAGCTTCAGAGAACAAAGCTCTTCTCCATTACATTGCAGAACAAGTTCTCTGTTACTTGTTTTTACAATTCGTACTGTAAAACCGGTTTAATTGGTTTGTTACTTGCAGTAATTAAACCGGTCGTAATTGTTTTTAGCTAATTAAGTCGGTGGTTAATTAAACCGACTTAGCCTCTGTAGAAGTATCCGTTGATGAGCTTTACTGAAATCAGTTCGTTTCCGTTAAGCAAATTAGACCCTTTCAAGAGGAAAGACAAATTTCGCTGTACAATCTTTTTTGTTTTTTTTTTTTTTTTT